>JAODUI010000007.1:4180426-4196427 GCA_027563995.1 Papilio gigon | reverse complement strand
CCGAGTTGCACGTGAGTTAAGCCGTTTTATAAGTAGTATAGTGAAATGTCTCACGAAAGTTTTAATAGTTTAAAAGATTTTTATATTTTTATGCCTTGTTACTCATCGAAGTAAAAATAGACATCGATGATTACGTTTCTATCATCCATTTACGATACATCGATCACTTTCACCTTAGTCCTTGTTAAGGTTAACTGTTACGACGCCCGGCCCACGCCTTTATAACGCATCTTTTTTTTACAAATTTCAATTTCATTAGTCATCGATTTTATATAGATTTTTTGCAAAATTTTAGTTTTTAACAATTGTTTTTTTTTTTAATTTATTAATTATTCATCCGGACTACCAATAAACTTGATGCCAATAAACACGTTATGTCTCTTTTTATTTAATTAGATTTTATTCTAATTTAATAATATAATGTTAATTATCAAAGCTATTAATGGTAAATATATAAAAGATGACAACCCTACTAAACATTACTCACGAATCAAACTTTAAGGCTAGATTCAGTAACAATGGATACAATAGCCCTGTTTATTTATGAAGGTTTTTTTACCGCTCAATAAAGTTGCCTTAATAAATTCGGTTGGATGACCTGACAGCAGCGGTCAAAGTGTTAAATTTTAAATGAATATGGATTCTGCCATTAATTCTATTAATATCTAAATGATAGTAATAAACTCGTAAAAGAAGGTAACAAGATTCATTTTAAATTAACATTTTTTCTAATAACTTCTTAAATTTCGTCACTAGTATTTTGAATATATTTTTGATTATAAGTGAGTTCCGTAAGTATAAAGTACGTTTATATTTATGGAAAGGTTTCCTCATTATATTTCTACTTCAGATCATTACCTTTCATTTGCTTTGTGAAAAATTACGAGCCAAGACGTAACCGAGCGTACTGAGCGTGCTCTAATGAAATTTATTTGACTACTAACAGCACCAATCCATTCCTTCCTTCAGTGCTTGTTCCAGATTTAAATGTCGAATTCGAGTTGCAAACTTTGAAGATGTTTGTTATTGCTTTTATACTCATTGTAGAGTTTACGCGGAAAATTAGTAATGAGTTTTGTACTTTATTGTTCAAAGTTGAGATCATAAAGATATTTATGATGTATAATGTGACGTCACAGCACATTAATTGCAGGTCATGAATATTATTGTATCTACAATGTGGTCAACGATGTATACATTGTTAGGAAATTATATCATATGATTTTGTTGGTTAGAATTTGCAGTACTTCAAAGCAAAGCTGAGAGTAGTAAACAGTTAATTAACTGGAACTAGAGAAATTTTATTAAAGTTGAGACCGTCCAATTTGTACCCCAGCAATAGACTCCGACACTTTATGATGCTGCAAAATTTCCGATAGATCAGTATTCCTTGTTGCAACACGTTACGGGCCGCTCGTAAAGTCTCGCCGGGACAAAGGCCAACAGGAATCGTGCCGGCTGCCGCGTATATCGCCTCGCGGATATTTCTCACTCCAATTACTCTGACAACATATATTACTAGGGCTGTGTACATGTTGTCAACGCCGATGTCTCCTTCTTATTACTTTAAAAAAAAATCTATTTGTTTTAATCCTTGTGATACTACTTTTTTGTGTGTGATTTTTCTTATTAGATATCTTCTTGGTGCAGTTTTAATTCTATCATCATCAGCCCCTGTCTGCCCACTGTTGGACATAGGCCTTTCTCAATGCTTTCCACAGTATGCGGTCCTCCGCTTTCCAACGACTTCCTGCCGTCCGCACTAAGTCGTCGGTCCACCAGGAGGGGGGACGACCCACAGTCCTCCTGGTCACTCCTTTAATTCTATGACGTGTTGAAATTATCCGTCAAAATTTAGATTTACAATTGGTTGTTTGTTATTAGAATTGGATCCTTTAATTTATGAAATTTCCTTTATTGGATCTTGTTACCGTAATATTTTACATCTGTCAAAATAATGGATTCAGAAGATGTCAGATCCCGTAAATTAAAATGGTGCTTTTGATATTATTAATGAACAATATCTTGGAACATGAAATATTGCGGTCGTTATTTTTTTAATTTCCCATATATTTTAGGTTATTGTAGGTTTGTTTTAGTTATGAATGATTCATTCAATTTAGTGGCAACCCTCAAGACTTATTACCATAGAAGCGATGGGACACTGACACATTTAGGTTGGAATTGTATTTTCACAATCCGAGATTTCGGCTTTTCCGCCGCAGTTGATATCTTTGCTTCTAAATGACATCGCTTACTTCGGCACAAACATCGTTATCATTTATATTCCTTACAATATTTATTAGTACACTTTACGTTATACAGAATTCGAGATAGTAATATATTTTTAGTAAACCAAAATAGATTTTATAAATGGTTTTATCAAAAAAAAGTAGTCTTAGATGGTGAAATGGCATCGTATTTCCTACTGCTTCATGTTTACAGTTTACTCAATGTTTCATTTTGAGGCTTATGGTTCCTTTATTCCAAGGAATCCTCTAATTTCAGTCTGGATTTTCCCTTTATTCGGTTTCACAAAGGGCCCTTTTTGTTTCTCTCTCACCTTTGTAATAAATGAATATTACTGTTTAGCTTTGAACAAAGCATTTACGCGGAAGATATTGTGTTTCAACTTTGAGAAAACTATCATATATTTAACCAAGCGTATTTTCTTTAGTTCTTCTGTTTTTTATTAAATCATTTCTTTGTTATTAAAAAGCCTCGTATGAGTGGTGTGTTGAGTATTGACTTCGATCAATGAAGGTTTTAGTTTTGAACCGCTTTTTGGTTATATTTTTGGCATAAAACTTAGTTTTTGTGTTGGCCTTCCATAGTTATTTTTCCGTATACGATAGTATTTTTTTTAACAATATAATTATAGGTAAAAAACCAACAAGCTGCAATAAATCAGTCCTAGAGGACACACATACAAAAATTACCCTTAGGTTAGTTTGGCGAAATGGAAATTCGGGATCAGGAACTACGCTTGACGCAATAACTCTGATGTGGTGATGTCACCCTGTTTGAATCGCATATCAATGAGATACACAAAACCGGGACACACGTGTTGTTTGAATGACACTTAAGCATTGCCTATTCAATTCTCGATGTTGATTCCTTCTTACATTACAGCAAGCACGACAGTCGTGACAAAAAATAATTTATTCAGAATTAGCAAAAGAGATGTGTTTAAGGCAGCGAATTAATGTACCGACTTTTCGGGTTCAATGGGGGTTGTGCCAACAGTATTCATACATCTGTGATATGAGACAAAACTTGTAGACGATTACATAACCTCCTCCTATTTGAAGTCAATTACAATGACAATTATTTAAGGTAAAAATAATTAATCAGTCAATGACATTATTGAACATTAACACGCTTTTATTTTCCTGCAATTAAATTTGCATCTTATTTCCTGATACTTGATACGCTTTGATATGTTGGTAATAATTCATCTTTATCTCGAGTTCATTTATTACTTTACCGGACAATAAATTATAGATAAAAATAAATGCGGCGAAATCATTTCATTTACTGTTGCACGATCGTAAAACTGTATCGTCAGCCGGCGTCTATCCATCATCGATCTGTCACGACATATCTTGTAGTTTTTGTTTCCATTAATGTTAGTACGTTAACCTTTTTGCTGCTAAAGTTACTACACGCATATTACTGATGTCACCATATATGATGGTCACTTTTTAAAATACATAATTATAAGTCCAACACAGAGTTACAGTTGTGTTTTGTGAAAGGA
Source organism: Papilio gigon (assembly GCA_027563995.1). Classification (NCBI taxonomy): domain Eukaryota; kingdom Metazoa; phylum Arthropoda; class Insecta; order Lepidoptera; family Papilionidae; genus Papilio; species Papilio gigon. The sequence goes on along the minus strand of JAODUI010000007.1, from coordinate 4,192,667 downwards.
TTATTTCATTTTGGCTTTTGTTCCAAATTTTTAATACAGTAAAAACTTCTTTGATGGTGCTATGAACCTTCATGTTATATTTTCATATACAAGTCGATTAACGTAATAAAAACGTACATAAAACATTAAAGTAATCATAGCTTTATTGCTGTATGCTAAAATATCTTTATACCATAAGTTTCTTGTAATGTTAAACGACCAGTTTACGGAGTCATTGACCGAGTTGACAAGGCCGAACAAATGCCGTAAAATGTTTGACAAAGTGCCAACTATCCTCCCTTCTAATGTGATCGCATAATAAATACATGCACAATGAAGATTAAACTTAAGTCGATAAAGACTATTGTATGTTGTTTGTTAATGTAATAAAAAATAATTCTCATGTCTGTCATTTCGGTTTGATACAGAATTGATTGGTCAATTTACAATCGTGTCAATTATTTTGATACGATGGTAAAATTTGCTTGTTCCTAATTTTAACAGTCTAATAGACTTGTAACTCGATGCCATACAACGCGAAACACTAGTGTGATCATACCCTTATAGAAATATCACCATTTAGGTCAAACTTAAACTAATTTAATATATTAGATAAGATTACAGTTGTATTCAAGCCCAGGACTGAGCTTGATAGGAATGCTAATAGGATTTTCCGTGTACTAATAAAACGAAATAAATTTGTTACGCTTCTACAGAGGTGTCATTTGATTATTCCAATATAAAATGTCATCAGCTATAGTAGAGTTGGATTTTTTTTTATTATACACTGTGCGAGTTATACGTTATTTGTTTATTGTAGCATAAATTTGGGTCGACGTTTCATGAATGAGTTTCTATTGTTTATATTCTTACGTAATATTCGTGAAGTACGCGCAGTGCGTGCACTGGCGACTGGCCACAAAATATTGTGACCTAATATTTGGTAACATGAATTAGGTTCCAAATTATCTAGCCACTCGTTATAAATTCCTATTGGCAATATGCCTACTATTCAAGACCTACTTACGCTTTGTTGGTTATTTGAATTTAGAAAGACTATATTAAAAACGGTTATGATGATTTTATAATAATTGTAATTCTACTGAGATAAGAATTGTATTTACTAATGAAGTCTGCAATCTTCTGCCACTGTTATAAAAATAACTATAAAATTAATAAAATACTTATGTACTTACTAACAGAATGTTTTGAAATAAATATAAATTGTTATCGAAAACACTTTAGCCCGTGTACTTTCTATTGCTACTTTTCGAATTTGGAACGTTCTCGAAAAACTTTGAACCGTACCGAACAAACTGCGATCAAACTTTAAACAAAGCAATAGCAGCTTAGATCCGACAGTTCCGTAACTCCATTGTGCTATCAAGGGGACGGTGTTCAGGGGTATTGAAGAACTTTTGACGTCCACTGATCATTCCGAAAGTCGCTTACGTCAGCCAACTTTGGAAAGGGAGCGTTTGAAACTGGGTAAATGTGAAAATACGATGGCCCTTGAATTTTGTCTCTATCTACAATAAGGTGATATTGATTTAATACTTTTTAACCAAAAATACCTGTATCATCTAATACTAGTAATGTTTATTTGAATTATAAAAGACATATTATGTAAACGTAAACTACAATAAAGCAAAAATTTCATAATAAAGATTCAAAATTGTCCTAAACAGGTTTACGCGTATTGTTTTCCAACACTGCACAACATAATGAACCAGTAAATATGGTTACAATTAAAAAGATAAGAAGCTGGTTTCATTAAAAATTTACAAGCCATTAGAGCCGTCGCCCGTAAGTTGCTTATGTATTCTAGAAACAAATTCTACTTTCATTTACCACAATTATATATGTTTCGTGTTACGTAAAGTAAGTTTTCTATTTGTAAAATATCGTTATAAATGTTGTTATATAAGTGATAAAGGTTGAAATTTTTAACAAGCAATTAAAGTTTTATTTCCTATTCATGTGTTTTCAAATGCGGCAGTTATTTGTTATGTAACATTATAATATTTTTACACGCACATAATGGCCCCAAAAATAACTAACAATTTATTTAAAAGGTTACGATTGACTGCATTGTGGAATTACAAAAATTGTATACCGAAGACAGTGTGAATGAGGATATGCGTAAGACCTGTGTGTGTTCAGATGTGATGGGTGATAGAGATGTATGGAAGAGTACATACTGTGCCGACACTACGAGTGGATGAGGACAGGTTGATGATAATTTTAGTGTAAATATATGTTATTTATGTCTGTATCTTTGTGCCCTTTGTATTTTTTACGTACATAATTGTAGCTCAACAAGTTTGTAAGCAAGGTAAAATATTACGCAAGTGGTCTGTACACTTGAACATGTGTAATTTGTGGCAGCACTTCATTCATTGAGAAGTGTTTTTTAAAAAAGCAAGGTGTGGCTTGAGTTCAGTGCACGACCACTTGACTTTATAATTCCGACTGTCGTTATGATACCCGAACATATTATAACTATTGACTCTTGGTTTCCAAAAAAAAAACACTTTAATAAATAATCAGTTTCAAATATTTTTTAGGAATATTGGCATTTTATTGTGATTTAACAATAGTTATCTGCATCGTAGTATTAAATACAAAAAGTCTAGAAAGCTTAATAATTTAAGTAAAGAAGTTAATCTACTTGGCACAACGTGTCAATTGGTATCCTTGGCACTAGTCTGGCTTCGGTAGATAACAAAATACGGTTACACACATTAAAACTAACGTCTCAAGGCCTTCAAACTTTCGTATTAATCGAACTAGATCAAAGATTCCCAAACTTAAGGTAGTAGAAATTATCCTTCGTTTCGATTGAATGTCTAATTTAAGTGAACGAAGGCTTATTAACGATATATGGTAGCCATATTGATATCTGACGTTATTTAACTGATGTGACATTGTAAAATAAGCTAAGCTAATTTTATGTTTCAAGTTTTAGCCTAAATTGTATTATTTCTGTGGCTTGCTACTAGGTAATCTGTGTATTTCTTCATTCAGAATGCTAAGAGTTTTTTGTTATGAAACGCGAGCGTAATTACCTCTTCCTCAAAGGTCGGCTACGGATCTTTGGTTCCTTTGTAATTACATACATACACCTTTTTGTATAAAAAAATTCCTTCGAGATATAAGAGCTCAATAAACTTTGGGAACAACTGAATTAGAGTATTGGTCATTACGTAAATGACACACGATATATTTCGCAGTGACAATGGCGGTGTCGCCCGCCTGCCTCACCTACTGTATTAATTACCACACATATTGTCTTGCACATTTCGTAGAATTTAGTTTTATGCGAACTTTATAAATTTTCATACAAACGTATTAAGGTCATGAAACAACATAATGTGACAAATATTAATAGGTTTTTTAAAAGTTAGATTTAATGGTAATTTTAAATGGAGCCTCTTCATTTTTACTGATATTACGCGTTTATAACCACCCATGATATTAGGGTAGGTACCGAAGGTCAGTGAGCTGATGATGATGATGCTGTCGCGTTTTTTTGGAAATTTATGTACCTACAGTGATATAATTTGCAACTTGTGTTTTATTACGATTTTCAACATAATATGTATTTGTAAATAAATAAATTATAATATCCAATCGTGTTTTCACAGTGATTAACTTCGCTCGTAGCACGCTTTCCAATGTGAAATTTAATTGTTTTCCTTCACAACATCGTGGACATGCAAAACTCATTAGAAAATAGTCTACAATCTTAGCGGTTGTTCAGATAAATAATGAGAGAGTACGGCGTAGAGTTATTACCAGCAATAAGTTTGTTTACAGTTACGAGTATGCCCCGCCCTCTGCATGTGACTTTGAATTAGTTAACGGACCAAATTCTCGAAGTGTCCAAAGAACTTAATTCCATTTTTAAAAACATAAGGCGAAGCTACGCGAAAGTGATTGCGGAAGAAATTTCGTCAAAAACTTATGTTCAAATATTTAAACTTTCAGTATTATCAATGTTAAACGGCCAACGCTCAAGTATTTATTCGGTGTCGGCACCGACTCGCTGGTAAGAGAAGCGTTGCAACCGCGACATAATACTAATCGTATTCACTTTGACAACTCCGGCTCACAAGTAGTCGGTGCCGATACCGGCTGCATATATGAGTGTTGATCGTTTTAGTTTTAGTTGATAAATTCTTCTTTGTTTAAAACTAAAATCCAAGATGCGGTAATGGAAATGACCTCTTAATCAAAACATGAAAGTGACTTTTGCCAATAAAATATCTTCAAGAGTATCACTCAATTTGGAAACCGACGATGAGTCGTAAAACTCAAGTTTTATGTATAGACAGGTAATTCCCAGTTGGTAAACTGAGACCTGCTTAGTCAGCTAATGCTAATAAAACTGCGTGAGGGGTGCGCATCGGTCCGTAACGCCTGAGACAAGTAGGTCCGGAACAAAAATCGAGGGGCGGCTCTTTCTGCCCGAATTTAAAAAAAAAACATTTGTAAAACCAACAATTTTTGTAACTTTATTATGAAAATTTGACACCCTTACATGACATGCTTGAAAGACAATGAAGTAAATAGTAAAATTGGCAATTTACTTGGTTTTCTTTTGTTTTTTTATGCAATAATGGCGTTATATTATAGCCTTGCATAGTTACTGTTGTATTGTCTTAGGATAATCCAAGTTTTATATTAACCAAGGAGGCGCATAACCTTTTCCATAAGTTAATACGACAACAATCTCAGCTTGTCAATTAATGCTGTTTAATTCGCTGGCTAGTGAAAAGTGCAACTTTATTATTTAAAACGTGTTTTATATTTTAAAAAAACATAGTGGAAATTTTTAATTGGATTGTCTCAAGAGTCTTAAATTGAATAAGTCGTATAATAATTATTATTATAACATAAAAATACTACAAACTTACCGTAATTGGATGTTATTCTTACTCCTTTGTATTGTTCCGCCAGTTTTCTTAATTCAAACTTTAATATAACAACCTATTACTGAGTTTCATATTCTGTATTTTTCTTTTTTAGTTTGTCTATGTTTTAAGAACTACAATAGCATTCCATAGCATTTAAAAATATGGATTACAAAATGCCGTTTGTTTAGAACGAACATATGTGTAACATTTTTATAAAACATTTTAAATGTTGGGCTTATGCTTTTGTTTACGAAGTGTAGAGTTCCGCTTTCGCAACTTTATATTATGTCCCATAACATATTGTTTATGGTGCACTGTTTAAAGTGGGACGTGTTGACACGGGGGCACTTGTACACCATGTACAGTGGGAACTGATACTTGTACACCGTACACATCGTTCTTTTGTTTTGTTACGCACTCACGTACACGCTGCTGTTTACAATATTAATTTGATGTTTATCTTTTGTTTACAGGTAATTTTGAAGTACTATAGCATTTGAAGATCAAGACAGATATACAGTATGTTTATTTAATACTCAATTAATTTTTCCGAATGTTAAAATAAATGAAACGCAGTTTTTATAAATGCCAAATTAAATAAAAACTCCTTGCTACTTACATAGGTAATGTATAGTACAGGAATGTATTAATTAATCGATATCCTTTAGTTCACGATGTTCGAAATGCTCTTATACAAAATGCAGTATCTACGCGGATCGGTATTCGTAAATTCATTCCAGAAATAGTTCGGAATGACAGTTAAACAGCAAACATGCGTGCGGAATAAACTTAGCCCTCCTGGGCATTACCATCCGTGCCTGGCATTCGGACATATAAACATACAGTTGTTAACTTTGTTGAGATATGTTAACGTGGCCTGTGTGCTGAAATATGTAGTTGAGTGTCCGTTGGAGAAACATTCGAAGATCCCTTTCATTCTCCTTAAAAAGAAATGAGATAACAATATTTATATAGGGGCGTTTGGAAAGTGAAAATACATGGTTAAGTAACTTTTAGATATATTAATTACACCACTCTAACGATCTACTGTTCTAGATTTTATATAAATGTAAAAAAAAAACATCTGAATATTATAAGAGTTGATTAAAGTTATCCAAACAATTATAAGTTAATTTTCAACACAAAATAAATACATTTCTCATGTGAAAACTAAAGACAATTTACTCTTTACGTATTCAACTCAAGTTCACTGAATTGCTATATTTTTCCTGCAATTTACATGTTTGTAGCGTTATTTGACTCCTACGACAATATTTTAAGAAACAAGTCAACGTATGCATTATGCAGGTACCTGGTACTTACTAACGGTGTTTTGTTTTTAAAATGTTAAAATTCTGAAGAACATAATGTGACATTTTGTGAGAATTGTAGAAATTAAATGGAATTAACTGTACATAAAAAGGTATCCTTTGAGGTGGAATTTTTGTATATACTAAGGGTCTTACTATTTATGTAAATACATATATACAATCGCAAACGTTCGCGGTGGTGCACATAAACAAAATGCATTGTCAGCAAACTCTGCCCTTTCTCACATATTGACGAATGAGGAACATAAAAACCGAGAAATTAGGAAAAAGTAATTAGTCCTGCTCTGACCACTGACCAGCTTCTTTCCCACAAACATATATAAATACTTATAGTGAAATGTCTCACGAAAGTTTTAATAGTTTAATATATAAATACTTCTTCTTTTTTGGCTTTGTTTCTTTGGCTTTTGTTGAGGCTTTAGTGCCCACGTCTTCGACTCAATACGTACGAAACGTTTAAGCGACTCTAGCTTTTAGGTGGAACACCGCGAACGGACGGGTCGGTACATACTAGCATTGTTTTTTATACGTAAAATAGGTTTTATCTCATGAAGACAAGTAGTTAATCCGGTCAGCGCCTCACGCGACATGACGTGTTAATATAGACACGCCTAGCGCCTAGTTTTCGTGATGAAATTTTTTAATTATGTCTATTAAACGCTGAATAATGTTTACTCAACACTGTGCAAAAACATCGCTAAAATATACCTACATCTTAATTTTTTTTCGTTGTACTAAATCACTAATTGCATGTTTTTTTTTATATAAACAGTAACACGATTGGATACTATATTTATACACTTACAAGAAGTCATACTTTAACTAAGATTTAGGCTGTGCAAAATACATTGAAACGTGGTGGGAATTGAATCCATGACTTCATTATTACTAGGCCATGCATTAATGTGCTTATCTTGTAAAATGATCTGTCATATTCCGACATTTTTCGGCAACTAATTAAAGTATTTCAAACATTTAGTTACTGTCGTTTCTTAAAGTAAAAACTACGGCAATTATTTCCGTCATAGTTACAGGTGAAGGCCAAGTGTTACGTCAACGTTGATTTGAGTACAAGCTTTGTTAGTCGTCTCTGACTAGTGAACGTGAGATGTACTATGGTGGTATAAAAATTGAAACTGAAAAAATGCACCCACATAGTACACAAAATTATGCCAAGTTCCAAACCATAGACAAAATGCTATAAAAAAAAACCAAACAGTACAATTTCACTCCATAACATAACGTTGATAAATCAGCGAACATGAGTGCACGTTTGAATAGTTGCGAGTTGTTACATTTTTTTTTTTACAAATACCGGACACGTATTGAAGTAGGTCAGCTGCAGTTTTAGAATAACATATAGAATACAAGCGAACAGCTCCGGCTTCGCTTGGGTAAACATAGATAGGCACATGGAAAAAAGGGTTACGTTAGTCGCTGGTATAAAAGCTTTATACTGTCAAATTAAAAAAAAAAAACGGTAAAATAAACTAACTAGAGTGGCGCAGTGACCCGAAGCGTGTCTTGGCCTCCGACAACAAACGTCTCCAACCAACTCGATCTCGCGCCATCGCGACCCGGTTTGTGAATTACAAAATGCGTAAAATTCATTTTAATTTTATATAACGTACGTAAAGAAGTTTTTAGTAAAAAAAAAAAACTTCCAAAAAAGGTCGATAATGTTAGAAAAAAAAACTAACAAATTGATGTCATATTATTTATTATCCGATAATTAATTTAAGCAACGAATACATAACTGTTTAACAGTTTATAAAAATAAATAACATAATTTTTTTCACATACACAAAAATACATAAGAAAAATACTATATTTTGATTTTTAAATATTTTAAAATCATCTAGCTATGATTTACTTTAAACAAAATTTGATTTAAACAACATTATATAATGCCCTACCTACGTAAAAAAAATAATACCCGGACTGTATTACAAAAAAAACCTTCAACAACAATTATAAAAAGATAACATTCTAAGAAAGTGTACATAATAAGGAAAAATCAAAAAAATCCTTTGTTGCGTTTCATATTAAGTATATGGTCAAATTGCCCATACGTTCAAAGTCGATTAATCTATATTGCCAATTACTACTTTGCTTTATAAAGGTGGCGACCCAAGTGAAAGATGCTAGAGAAGGTAACATGTATGGAGTGTGCTGGCTGCGGAGGAGACAGGGCAATTATAATAGCGAAAATAATTGATACTAGAATGTTTAGTTTGATATATGATCTGTGTTTGGAAATACTTCCCGTATTATCCGGTAGCAGTCTTCCCAGGGGACCACCCTCGCCTTCACCTGCGGGTTGGGTGAGGATAGTGTCTTCTTGATGAGGTCGTCCAAGGGATAACCTCTCCTAGGGAATACTGTCGCCTGCAAATATAACAAAATTTATAAAACGGCTTAACTCACGTGCAACTCGGTGTTAGTACCGACTAGTTTCGAGCTTGTTGAAATGTCTCACGAAAGTTTTAATAGTTTAATAACAAAATTATTTACTGTCACTGCCGTTAGCCTAATGGTTGAGGGTCCGTTCACGTGGTCGTGTGTTCGAATTCATTCGACTGCTGTAAACGATATTCTAATAGTGTAATTTAGTTAATAAAAGAAATATTAGTAAATTAACTGAAATCTAATATTTTATTTAGAAACAAAAAACAAAACAACAAACTTGGACTACATCTAAGGTCAATTATATATAATTTGAAAGCTGATAAAAATGTATAGAGTAATGTTTCGTAAGTTCGATTCCGATTCCGGTTCCGATACATCAAGTTTCATTACCGATTTGGACTTTGATATAACACTTCCGTTACATGCCTGCCGGGGATGTAGCAGATGTTGGCTTATCGGAACCGGAATCGGAACTAAATCGGAAGTCGAGACAAAACGGAAAAGGGCAGATCTAATAAAATAATGTCATAGCGAGATATTATAGAGCCTTCTCTTATAAATAGACTATCCAACACAATTCGATTCAACACTTCCGATTAAAGTTATCGGAACCCAAAATTCAATCGGAATTTCGATAGTTTCGAAATCGGAATCGTCGGAACGTCAGTATGATCCCTGACCAACTGGTATGGAGTACGACATTGACTCACGTGCGGTGGCAGGGTGGTGGCGGGACAGAAGTCGTTCCTGCCGTCCCCACTGTAGATGATGTTGGCGTAACTTTTTTCACACCACTGGCCCAGAGCTAGCGACTTGCACAGGTTGGTCGGGCAGCGGGAGCAGCTCGTCTGGTGCATGCACGGCTCTATGAAGAGACGGTCGTGCTTCCAAAACGCCCGGTTGGTCACCACCGCACTCACCGCGTCCTGGAACGATGCCACAGTATACCACGACCCTTATAAGAAAAATATGGAAAGGGGTTTCTTCGGTGTTCCCCGAGGAGTACAGCGAGTAAGGATGTAACGGAGGTGGAGGAAACTCCGTAATATCTCTAGTGTACAGTATATTCTAATTAGATGACTTCAAGATCAAGGTTGTGTTCCTAAAAAAAAATCCAAGATCAACGTGACCGCTGCGCATAATACACCCTCCCCCCTTTTCACCGTCACGTAGTGTTCCGAGCAGTGACTCATGCGGTGTTCTGCGCAGACCAAACCAAGTTCTAATATTTAAAATGCATATTGTACATCCAATTCCGTTCACGCGACCGATCACTGACGCCATCACGCGGCGTGATCTCATATTTAACACGGTACCACTAACGCGGTACTATTTAGGAATGTGATAACAGAAGATATAAAACATGATGTATGTAATTCAAAACATGATCGTTGGCCTTCACTGTTAGGAAACATCTCTTTGTAATAAAACACTCCAATCCTCCTCGATCTTTCATCAACATCAGCCTTCACCTGTCCACTGCTGGACATAGACCTTCCAATGATCTTTCAGAGTATGCGCTCCTTCTTCCACATCCGACGACTTCCGTCCGCACTAAATTGTCGGTTCTGGTGATAGGACGCCCCCCACTCCTGGTCCCCACCCTTGACCTCCATTCCAACATGTTGCTTCCCACCCGGCGTCTGGCCCGACTGAAGTGACCAGTCCATTGCCTATGGATTTTGAGCACCATGTCGTCCAATTTTCAATTAGACTTTGTCAAAGTTTATCATCAGCCAGCCCTGTTCCCTACGCAGTCAGCACAGTACTCCATACATCTGTCACCTTCTCTAGCATATCTTTCACACACACTTCGCTCTTCTACCTTTATAGCCATCAATCTCATCACTTTCAGGTTTATATCCTCATCATCACTTGAATCGTTTAAACTTAACATTTCATAAGTTAGCTCTTACCTGGAGGCCGTGTGTCTTCAGCCAATGGTTGACGAAGACAGTGTTAGCATCCGTCAGGATCAGGACATCCCAGTCATTAGCAGCCAGGGTTGTGATCAGCTCTTCCACTCCCGGGGTGGGACGCATGGAGGCGATGCTGTCGAGGATGTCGTCAGGGTGCATGCCCGCGGAGTACGCGTGTTCGAATACCTTATAACGAATGATTATTCAATATTGATTAGAATTGACTATCAGCTCTTGTCATGTCACAATTGGTCACGGTGTCTACCTAAGTTAGGTGACTAGGTTTTAGTCAATTAAGCTGCCGCCCCCCCCCTCCTCCTCATCAAAGAGAATCGTTCTTAAAGCATTTGCTTTAGAATTAATAACATACTATTCCCCTCTCGACCATCAGCTGGTTAAACCCTTGTCCACATTGTCTATGATCCGAACCAGTGTTTAGCGTTGCCTTTAAAACGATATATATAATATATGGTTTTATATAGAAGGTTATATAAAACTATGAGGTGTGGTACAAACGATAGACGTGAAAAGTTTACTAAACAAGTATGGATGGAGGGAAGACGTTGTAAGGAGTGTCATTGGAAGGTATTGGGGAAGGTCTGTCCAGTAGTGGGCAGACAAAGTCTGATTGAAGGAAGATTGTAGATGACTACAAAGATAGAGGAAGGAGGAGTGACAGATACGAGCTGATAGATGTATGGAGTACTGTGACGTCAGTACTTGCGGAAAAAGACAGAAATATGACATTCATCATCGACCTGCTCTGTTCTTTACACAGTCGGCACACTCCATACATCTGTCACCTTCTCTAGCATATCTTTCACACACACTTCGATCTTTCTCTACCTTTGTAGCCATCAATCTCATCACCTACCTTGTTCCCTACGCAGTCATCACCGTACTCCATATATCTCTGTCACCTTCTCTAGCATATCTTTCACACACAAATAAATAGATATTGATGAATTTTGTCAAGTTTTTTTGTAATTAATTTCCTCGTTCCCCATATTATCCGCTGTCTCTTATGATTCGGGGCGTCGGCAGAATGGAGACCGTGATCGCTGCCGAGTCAAGGTCGGACGCCAGTATTGATACGATGCCAAAAGTAGAGCCATGGCCACGAATTTGTTGGAATTGAACTATTTCTACAACTACGCAAAAAAAAAACAATATTTACGAGAAATGCTGTGTGGGACCTTCCGCATGGACCGACGCCCAGCAGTGGGCATGTGGCCGACATAATGATGTATTGAGAGATGCCAGTGGAACAATATTTTATACGTTTTTTTTTAATACTAGCCGACCCCGCGAACTCCGTTTCGCCTTAAAGGCAATAAATAAACAGATTTGTTAATTCATTAGGAAATACAAAAAAAACATTTCTTGCCCGGAAAAAACCTTTGTATGGGAAATGTAAAAGGACTATTATTAAGGCTTTCACGGGAGGTTTTCTAATTTACCTACAATTCTATTGTTTATTTTTGCGATTTATACAATGTCTTCAATTACATTACATCGTCAATGTTAGAAATGTAAATGAGTTTCTTTTGTTTTACACTGATTAAAAATCACAACTAAAGTCATGTGTAGTTCGGTTTGTTTCATGAACTATGATGAAGGACCCCTGACTGGAACGAAACTAGTCGGTACTTATACGTGAGTTGAGCCGTGATATGGTTGATAT
>JAODUI010000007.1:4162694-4173172 GCA_027563995.1 Papilio gigon | reverse complement strand
ATAGGCGAGAATGGAAGAGAAGAACATGTTGTGCCGACCCTACATAAAGTGGGACCAGGGCAGGAGAAAGAAGAAGTGTTAATACAAGTCGATCGAATCGGATGAAACCAAGTTTAAAGTATGTATAAGTATCTAAGAGACATGTATTGGGTTGTTTTTACCTTTCAGTTCTTTTCATAGCAAAATTTCTAGTAGTCATTTGTTTTAATGCCAAATATGATCGTGAACAAATGCTAGTGTCGGTGTTTGAATTAGTACACTGTGAAAACATATACGAACAGAAGTTTTGTTTAAAAAATTTTGAATTATTATTCTTAAATATTATTACACGTGTTACATAAGTCGACGGTGTTAATTAAACTTTCTTAGTTGTTCGAGAAAGTATACAGTCTCGCCCTTGTTTGAATTTCCATGTGACTGGCAAAACGCCAAGAGCCTAGCTAAGGCTTTCGACGCGCCAAACAATATGTTTCACATAGGTGCAGCGTGAACACTTTTGTTACATCAGACATGTATCGTATCACTATGTCATATAGTAATTATTTTACCGTAAGTTTTATGAAAAATAGCTGTAGGTTTTTAACTTTTGAAAGTCATTAAGGACTTTTTGCATTTAAAACTCAGCGGTTTTTATATCGCTTTCTGATTAGATCTGTCTAATTGATATGAAATTTTAGCAGTTTGATTTAAATGTTTTGTGTCTAATTTGTAAAACGTACTTTTAATTGTCCTTATTAGAAGTCTGTATGTCTAATATTAGTGATGTCCTCTGAGTATTTAGTACATATGTCATTCATACATAAATTTGGTTAGACTTGATTAGAAAGCTGAGCAAAGGCCTAATATTTTCGGCATTGCAGCACACAGCGACATAGCTATTTACGTTTTTTGTTTGTTTTTTTTATGCTTTCTTATTTTTATTTCTTGTTTTTTATTTGTTTATTATCTCAAGTTTGGTTCTTTCGTCGTTGTAACTGTGTTGTAATGTTTTGAAATGGATTAAATAAGTTATTATTATTATTACTTCGTTATGCTTACCAGACTTATTTTTGGCAATTAATTAATGCAAACTTAAATAGCTAACCGCAAAGTATTTACCTTGTTGTACATAGATACAAGTGTTTTCCAGAATTCAATACCGTAATAAACATAAATACGGTCTTCAAACATAGGAGATGAATGTCGTTATATTTTAAAACGTTGAATTTAAAGTGAATTTAGTTGATGTAAACACTATTGACGTATTTTTTTCTTGCACCAATGTCAGGAGAGTATCTATTTTAATTGCTTTTAAAAATCTTGTGGACTATATCTTAGTTATAATTTTGCCTTCACTTTCTGTTGATGTTCAAATTGTGTTTTGTATGAATTCATAGACAATGGTGTTTGTTACTGTCACCAGTGAGTTAACTAATGTGTTACAAGGTTCTGACCTTCCGTCCGTTAGTATCACAATAGTCGAAGTGTTTAATCCCTGTGTAAAATGCCTATTGGCACGGTCAACACAGACCTTCGCCATGACATCACCCACCAATGTTTACTTTATCTATTGAACTCAACTGTTAAAACGACAATGTTTTTCTATTGCTTAGCTTACCAACGGTATAACATTGTATTACTTGGTATATGAATTAATACGTATACTGGATTTAATTTCAAACAAAGGTAGATACAATTTAAAATAGCTCATAGACTACTGAGTTTATGTTCACTTCCACGCAAGAAAAGTCGAAGGAGACAATTAGTATAGAACTCTATTTGAATCACTTTTTTATTACAATATTACCGTCTACACGATGTTATCGATTAAGTTACGCATTAAGGCGTTAATAATATATCCGTTGTGTTACATGTCACACTGTGATGTTTCGGTTAGGTAGCCATGGAGACAGTTAACCGCGCAGGTGCGCTCACAGCTGCTTAACTACTGACATGAACATGTGTATAGAAAGATGTTTCGTGCAATATGAATAAAGATGGTATTACATTGATATGCTACGCTAATAAGAGGTAACGATAGTGATGTAATTTAATTATCATCATCAGCTCTTGTCTGCCCATTGCGTAGGTCCTCCCCAATGCGTCCTGTAATTTGTAGTACTAAATTTCTATGTATTGCAAAATTTTGAAATATGTAGGAAAATTTTACGAAACCATATAAAGTATGCCTAAACGACTTAACATTTTGAATTAACATTTAAATGCACTTACCTAATTATTGGTTATTTTCCTGTTCGTTGTTCATCTTAATTGTATTATTCGCGGCCTTCATTTGTTTGTTATTAATTAAAACACTAACCAAAGCGTCAATTATAACCGAACGTTGTAACATACGGACTCAAACCGCAAACTACATAACTTAACTGCCATAATTCTACATACGATAAACAAATGAGGTAAAGCTAGGCGCAAGACAGGATTAGTAAACTAAGTTTAATGCTAGCGTATTCAACTTTGGTGTAGCCATTAGCATCGTTGTTATTTTATGTCACTTTGTACAAGGCTGAAATTCTATTTAGAAATACGTCCTTCCTTAGGTTGCGGGAGTGCACTGGATGCGAGCGGCGCAGGACCGTTCATCGTGGCAATGGATGGGGAGGCCTACGTTCAGTAGTGGACTACATTAGGCTGATAATGATGATGATGACGAATATATCCTTCCAATAAAAAACACAATAAATCATTATCATCATCATCAGCCTTTGTCTGCCTACCGCTAGACGGAGAGCTTCTCCAATGCCTTCTACAGTATGCGGTCCAATAAATGATTTTCATTAATGATCATAAACTATAGCCTTTACACAAATGTTATTTCTAAACCATTTAGTGAAGGGGAAATTTTCGTCACATTGGCAAACACATACAGTTGTTTATGCCAATCTGTTATATTAAAAGATAAACAAACAATAAAAAATACAAACAAATCATGATATTAGTGATAATAAAAGTTTGGGCCGCTGTAAAAAATACGCCACCCCTGATTTGCAACCCCATAACGAAACCAGCACTAAATGAAATAGGCCAAACATTAACCCGTAATAAAGATCGTAAAAAAACGAATTTGTAAAGTCGTCCCTTTCCTTTACGACCATCGGAAAATGACTATTACGTCGTTTTATGTTTACCACGGTGTAGATTAACTCTGTATTAAAATGAGGCATGGTTTTGGACAATCGTCTTTATTACAAAGACGTTAAGGCCTAAAGAATGTATTACGTGATTAATGGAATAATACCGAAATATATACAGTATGACCAATATTCATGGGGATAATGAAATTGGAGTAGATGGAGACAAGAGTAGTATTTCTAATTATGTTTACTAATTAGAATATTGCGTGATTAATAAGAGATAGAAGTTCTAGACTTGGATATAGGAATTAAACAATATTATTTGAATTCCTCGAACGAGAAGAAAGTTATGTTAAAGTTACGTCACTTAAATATCATATCGTCATTAGGTAGTTAGAAAGTGATTAGTTACTTTTATTGTACTTGTTTTATATTGGCTTATTATTTTCTTGTATTTACCACGTACATTAAACGTGACAATTGTCTTTGATGAGTTCAGAGAATTCGAATAAATGATTTATGATTTTATCGTTTGATAAATGCGTGAAATTTTCTCCGATTATTGTGGTCTTGTTCAATTATTCCCAGGCTCGAATTCAAAGAACAGCTACTTCGACTTTGATTGTCTTCTCATTGACAATGACTTAGTCAAGAGTTTCTCATTATTTACGCTGAGAATTTTGTGGGAAACTGTGATCTTGGAATAGTTGCTGATAAAAAGTGCGTTACTTTATTGCTCTTTCGACTTGTACGTGAGTTGATGTTTATCATTGTTAATAGAAGGGCTGCATTGAAGCAAATCTTTAATAGATATCGATACAAATCAATTTTTACACTTCCAATAAAATTTTAACTGTTATAATTGTATTTTTAGTACTTAGTTCACTTTTAATAAATTCATTTCGAATTTTGTAATTCTTAGCCATCGTGTGGTTTTATTTTAAAATGTTTATTAGTCTTTATGAATGTGAAAGGTTTTTAAAAGTGTTATTGAATTTTCTCCGATTGAGGTAAAATGTAGTTTGCTATATTGACGTAAAATCTTTCAACATCTTCCAAATATCTAATAGCAGACTATTTTATATTGTATTTGTCGTTAAAATCCGGATAATCCGCGTCAAACTTCGAGAGACGATTTTCTACCAGCCGCTGCAACTGGGTCTCGTCTAAACCGAAGCACTTTAGATCGTTCTCCGCATTCAACAATGTAATCTCGCTTAGAACACGAAACGCTTTATACCAAACTTGTTTAATATTTTCACTTTAGGTCTATCTTTAGCTAGGTGTACAGATTTAAGTACATCAATTTTCAATGGTAATGTTTTAGTATTATCTATTTTTAATTGATATTCTATCATTTACTTTATCGTATACTTGTTTTTTGTAGTTACATATATTTTTTAATTCACGCTTTCTTTACTTTAGTAACTCGCACACGTCTATCAAGAAACGTTACACATAATGGGTCGTCTAAAAATGTTAGTAAAAAATCTAATGACTGGTGTTCGAAAGAATGAGTTTGTCAAAAAGTAACCAATCATATCTGTCACTAATGGTAGTGCTTATCTTAATAATGTCTTGTATGTTTTTTCGCAGTTACAACTTACATGCATATGAGTCAGGGTAAATGTGTAAGGTAGACAAGGTGTGAGTTTATTTGATACCACTTAACAATACAGATTTTTGCATGATTCATATTTGGAATTTACAATTCATGGAATTTATAATGATCAAAAACAATTCTTACAATAGCATTTAAAAGCTTATTAATGACATCGGATTGGCTCGGACCCGGCACCGATTGTGCTGAGTGCACACAAAGTGCACGTATCATCAATTTTCACTACGTCAAACAAGCTCTTTTCATTACGAACTTCACTTCGACAAAGGGCATGTACTAAAACTTACTGTTTCATTTTTTTCTCATTATTGCAAAACGACTTGTGTCCATAGAAGCTTGTATATTTAGACCTTAGAAATCGTTTCATCAATATCTTTATAATCCTTACTTTTTTGATTTGAGATAATTTTTTTTATACCGTCAGTCGAATATTTCTCAAACGTGTTACTTTATCCGTACCAAATTTTGCAGTTACATGCACCAAGTTTATTAGTAGCACCTACATAATATTTGTATATTTTATAGTAAACCTTTGAGATTGCGCATTGTATATTTCTATCGGAGCTATCGGATCGATTGTAAATGATTCAAGAAGTTGACTCACCAGACTCTGCTTTGTGCGGACTGGATTGTCCACTTTTAAATAAGATGCAATCAGTTTGCGGCTGCCTTTTGCATATTTATTGCTATCTATAGAAATGTATGGTTTTTAAATTTACTTTATTGGTATTCATATTGAATTTTATTCATTTCCAGTAGATAATAAAGCAGGGATCACGAATGTAAGTTCATATTAGAATATCTGCTCATGGGTTACGGATAACAGTGTTAATTGTTAAAAAAATAACTGTTGTCGTCTTATACTTTGGCACACGCTCAAATCGTTAACAAAACAGGTAAACAGTCTACCAAACTGACTCATAAATTGTCGTCTTGCATCAATGCCAACACTAAAGCGTTCAAAACTTACATTACGAAAGTCTTTCTTCTATTCAAATGACATAAGGTATAATTTGGTTTGTGACTTATTATGAAATCATAATTCGGAGCGACGTCACTGTCTTGCTGTTTGAATAAATCAGCAGCCGGTGTCGCGACATTAGTGAGACAAGCGACTGTTTGCTAAATAGAATATGCAACAAGCTCTTTTTCTCTATTGTTTTTGCTCCCTTGGCAGAGATTTTGCGACGTTCAGTTCACTCACTTGTCAATTCATATGAGATATGCTTTCCAGGTATACCCCGTCTGATGTGTCTGGATATTGTATGTTAATTTTATTGGCGTATTTATCTCTATTAGCGGTAGCGTCGGTTCCTGTCACAACTTGCATCCTTCACGTTAATGTAGGTGTTACTAGAATATAGTTAGTGCTCATTATTACTCAATGACTTTCAAACTGAACGACCGAAGAATGTGACGTTTATTTACTGATGTCTATTTCGATAGTGCTTTGTTTATTTCATCATTTTGCTCATCAAGAGATATTTATTATAGAAATTGCAATCTCCTTAAGTTGCCATTTTAACGTATGACGACATGATTATGTATTGAAACATTGTAATATTTGATAATAATCCTACAAAATTGAAAGCTGTTTGATTCAACATCAATAATCGTATCTTTCAATATAAAGTAAATGTGTGTTTAGAATGTCTGTTTCTTGGTTTCCTTTGAATACAATAATTTCGCTGTTCAAACATTTTGAGGTTATCGTATGTGTAAACAAATTGCAGACACGACCTTGTCTCTAACAGCTGAATCCAATGTGTCTGTTCTTGGTATTTTTTTGTATTGATATTCGATGTTATACAGTGATTACATTGCATTGCGCGCAGTAATCTCGAGTGCTCAAGGTTGAGATATCTCGTTACCTTCTGTAATTCTAACACGGATATCTGTGTCTGGAAGTATCGATACTAGTACTATAATTTCTTTTCCTGATTCTTTATTATTTTTAAACAAATTACAAGATATATGAATAGGTTAAAACATTTTAAGAAAATTAAAAATTGGTATATCTTTATTTGTTTAGTTGCTGGCTTCTACCAGAATATAGCAAACTAACAGAACTTCATTTTAACCAACGTTACATGCTAAATAAGTGAAAGAAAATATCTCAAAGGAATTTTAATCCTGGCTTTTCTTATCCATTTCCAAAAGTGCAATGTATCCGAATCTATTAGCAATGTTTCGGATTCTGAAAGGAAGTGTTTGAACGTAGCGTTTAACATTTATAGTAATTTCGTTATTTTTACATTTTGATCGATATGAACAATTGTAGTTCCATTTGTATCTGAACTTTAAAAGGTTGTGTACACATGGTCACTGTTTACGAAGTGAATAATGTGTGGTACGCCTTTTAAGTGCGGACGTGTCAGTTTTCTGGCAAGTCTTTTACGGTTCGGTTGTGATGTTAATGTTATAATATTATTTTAAAATAAACTTCGCATAGTGCTGTAACCGGTTACTTTATTTTTTTTGCTTTTTTTTCGAACAGTTAGTGTCAGGCTGACTACAGTTGGACTACGTTGTGAAATGTGTGTTACTGATATAAAATTTAATTGTACTATTAATGGATAACCATGATTTGTTTTTACGTGTGAGTAACCGTGTCTTATATCTTTAACTTCAAGTCTTATCTCGATGGTTTGGTAACTTGCTTTAAGGTCACGCTCGTATTTAGTATTTAGTACGTTTTGTTTGTTTCATGAAGAATGTTGTACATAGAATTTTTAAAGCGTCGTATGACGTATCTTATATTCATAATAACACAACTTCTGAGTATCTTTTATATCTAATAATTATGTAATGCATTTGAAGACGTTCTTAAAATAATTACTTGGAATTCGGAGTTCGAAATATAATTTAGAAGAGATGCATCTAGCGAAGATCGATCGCACGCGACTGTAGAAGTCCTATAAATAACTGGCATGGCGTGACCCACTAAGAAACTTTCCGAGTTTCTATTTCTTGTGTAAAAAAAACAACCAGCAGAGAAAGACCCATCCCATAGACTTCGATGTCTTCTTGTAATAAATCAGAAAATCGTCGGTCAGGAACAGTGTATTTAGTTGTTTTGTATTTATTCTATCGTCGTTTATTTCTGTCAAAGTTCCTATTTTGTGGTACATGAGATATGTCTCTATTATGATTACAAAGAGGTTTAATGCTGTTATTTTTATATGATCCAGATAGTTGTCTACACAACAACATTTATTGTTCTAGCATGTTTAGCTCGATCTTATTTTTGTACTGAATTAAGTTAATTTAAATGTTACAGATGAATAATTTACCACGTTTCAATGTACGCTCGCCTCTATACGCACTATTGAGCCGCTGTAGTGAAATCTACTTTCCTTGTGCCGTAAAACTTTCCAGTGCACTTGCAACCGCGTGGATTATGCAGAGGTGATCTCGGTAACATTTTATTGCGGTCCATCCATCATTGCCCAAGAAAGAGAAAGCTATTTTTACTTCATACATCACTGATAATGTTTTCATCAACTGGTTCTTTATTAGAAAAAGTGTGTCTAGTAATTTTGTCTGCCATCTTTTTTTTTATTTTACCTAAACGTAACAATTATGTTCTCGAAAAGATATTCCAACAAATTGCTATATTGCCAGAGTAAAAAGATGTGAAACTATTTACGTAATCACAGTATTCCTGGCCATCTATCAACCAAACTATCGTTATTCGAAACAAATTAGAAATGTTTGAAAGTTTGTTAAGTGAATGACCGTTGGTGATCTCACAAAGATGTGAGGTCTTTGCACATCGCAGACGGTCGCTGGACTAAATATTGACTCTCCATCACGCGATCTCATTTTAAACTGTTGATGCAGAACATTTTTTATACAACGCGACATCTGTTTACTTAGCCGCATACTTTGAGGACATTATAAATTATGGATTAATAATATGGGTCTCTTCGAAGGTAAATTTCGATAACTTTATGACGCGTTCGAGTCGAGTCAGAAAGAATTCATTTACAATTACGCCTCTTAGTTTAGTCTATGTGCATTCAAAATGGCCGCTTTGAAACAAAACACAAACGCCGGGGTAACATAAAATAATTAGCAACTTGCATAATTTTTAAATTACAGTAAAAACTAATAATGCATACAAATTACCTTTAAGCAGACGTTCACTTTGTAACGCTACATAATCTAGACGATAAGTACGTTAAGCGTATGATATAATGTTCGTAAATGCTGCAGCTAGTTTTTTTGACAGTACCGTTATTGGCATGATAATGCCGCAGTTTTGGAATACCTTTCGTTAGTTATTTAACTGTTTCCACCATTATATTTACATCGACGTCATGCTTGTAATGTTTTATGTTTGTTACGTATCTACGTGTAAGTCCGTTTGTAGATTTTGCAGTGTTGATATTGCTATGAAATTCTAAGATTATTTAAAAAAAAAAAGTAATGTTCTATAACGTAATAAATATGTTCATTCACAAAATGTACTCGTACTATGGTAAAATATTAATTTAAAAAGCAATTACTGATGTCTGATGTGCTGCCATCTATATCAATTAGTCTGTACTTAAAACAATGGAAATATGAAAGTATTTTACTCGATTATAGTAAGCCATATAAAAACTAATAAAGTATCGCGGATGAACGAATATAAATGCATCTCGACGTTGCCAATCAAATTAATTACAACATTCGGAACCGACGGTGTGATAACGAAATATATTTGTGAATATCATGACATATTTATGGCATACAAACACTTTATCTGTTGTATTACTTTTTAATTAATAAATTAATAACTTTAATTTTTACATGACAATGGAATTGTTCGATTAAAAGTTCTGTGTAACGAATGTTAAATGTTTATTATTGTTGTATAGATAAATACAAAAATAGCTTTATATATTGCTAATCCTTTCTAGTTTAAAAAAAGCTCTTTTGCAAAAAAGTTTGCATCTTTTTAATCGTGTTTTATAAGAAAATACGTAAGAAGCAACAAATAATTTATCGTCGAAAAGTCGCTAAACTTTTACAGCACGAAATAGAGAAGGTTAAGCGGCAATAGTTACCAAGGGTTTTATAATGCAAGGAGTGATCTCCTGAATATCTCATATCAAATGCTATCTAAAAACTCTGTGTCAAAAAATTATATTCTTTGGCGAACCTTACAGTACCATGTAGTTTAAACTCGACAGATACAAAAATCATATCATTCTAAGGTTTCACTCTACTTATGACTTCATCCTAACATGATGTAAAGTTTTTTAGTGTTTATTAAAGTATTGTTAATTATTTTAATAAACGATTTCGAGTACACGTGTATATTGTTTTAATTTTCTTGTATCTATTGGTGCATGACATTTAGTTGTAAAATGGATCTATCATTTAAACCACTTAAATGTAAGTGCTATTGAGATTAAGATAAAAGTGTGTTTGTATGAACATATCCTACGCATGTAAAGTATTCATTCAGATTGTAAAAAATCAGAACGGTATATTTTTAATTAATTCACAGCGAATGAGAGAAAGGAGAGATCGTCTAACTTTTTCTAAATATAAAATTTAATGTTTTTATTATGATATTATCTCGTTATAATGACTATTTAGAAATAGGGTCCTTCAAGAAGCGAGCGTATATCTTTCTCAAAGGCCGGTAATGCATCCGCTCCTCTTGTGTTGCAGATGTCCATAGGCGTCGATGTCCACCTTTGTGATCCTGCTGCTCGTTTGCCCCTTCCACTGTATAACAAATACATTTTGATGCAACAATATTTTAATAAACCCATAGTTTAGTGTAACTT
>JAODUI010000007.1:4116367-4155613 GCA_027563995.1 Papilio gigon | reverse complement strand
AATCTCAACATTGCACATAACAATCATAATGGCGTTAATTTATTAAATAGCCAAACCTGAATTTTAGTGGCCATTTTAAGAAAAGGAACCTCGTGAAATTGCCAAAAAATATTGTACCTATTTCGGACGTCACAAAAGGCTTGTCTTTACTTGGTCATAGGTATAAAATGCATTGCTTTATAAAGTGTAGGAACAATAGTAGAAGTAACGTGGATGGGCCATGTTCACCGGCGACATTGTTTGGGCGGGCGGAGCGCCGGGGTGAACGAACTCGCTAACAACTTCCGCCTACCTGAGAACGCTAGTCGTTAACCTAGACTTAGCCTTCACGGTTAATTTTTTTTTTCATTTTCTACTTCACCGATGCAGTCTTTTGTTGTGAACTCTTGCTTACGTTGAGAAGCTTATGTAACGATTTCTTACGCTGCTTTGAAGTGGTCAGGACTTTACAAGAACATCTGAAGATCTAAAATTGCAATTGAGAATCCACTGTTCTCTGTTGTATTTGCAACATTTTATGACGTCATTTGACATAGTAACTGTATTTGAAAGAAAAACATTCTAAGAAATATTTCGTTACCGTAAACCTTTCAAACGGGACAAGTACAAAGTACTTGAGAACAATGGAAGTGTAACGTGTAGTACCGAAACATCTTCAAACGGTTGTCAATACCTGACAGTAGCCTGCGGGTTTCCGAGTCTCAGTTTATGAGGCTTTGTTTCTTCAAGGAGCTTCGTCAACTATACGCTAGAGATGCCCTTAGGACAAACTTTGCTACTGTCTTTATTATTTCAAAAGCGTCAAAAATTCGAATAACCTTTTACTCAAATTGCTAAGCAGTTTGGCGACGTCCTTAAAAGTTGTATCGTTTTTGTTACTTTTTGTACTAAATAAATAAAAAAAAAACTTTCTATAAACTATCTTAGTTGTGTAACAGTATTGCTTCATTTTATTCCTCGACTGACAGGATATTAATTTTTAATATATCCAATATTTATTTAATAAAATGCAATGTATATCGCCGATGCAACTTTATTGTTTTAAAATTATTTTTAATAGCGTTATTAATAAAAAAAATTACGCTCACGAAATTTATAGTATAAATAGTTTTTGTTTACTTTCCGCCTGTACATCCACTCGGAAGTGTATTTTATCAAAAAAAAAGTGATTAAAAAAATATTTTAACGATGGATTCCGACAACTTTAATTATTGATTTACGAACTAAAGTGTTAATTGGTACTCACGTAAGGTTACGTCAAAATTTTAACTATCCAATTACTATCACTATTAAATAAAAACCTAACGAGACTGAAAGTACTGAAGCATGTTCAGACTAAACTGACGCCCTCGTAAAGAAATTTCGTAGAAAACGATCATCGTCTAATGAATAGAAAGTAATTACTTGTGAGTCTAATTATAAAATCGCGTACCGCGATTTATGTAGCTACCATTCGCTGTGCGAACTAATTTCACAAGATCAAGCTAATAATGAATCAGGCGTCTGATTGAATCTTTTGTTAGTGGAAGTAAAATCTATTCGACCTAAATCTCGCAATACGAATCCAATTCTTGCGCGCCTCGCTTCGGGCCGTGCATTTGAGAGTTTATCATCGTGCGATTTTCATTTTTGCGAACATTATGATAAGGATCATTTTTATATGTATTTCGTTGTTGTAGATATTGGAATAAAGATGTTATTGAATGCAGCCAAGCAAAATCTTCGCCTACAGTGTTTTGGACATTTTAATATATTTATCTGTACGTATTGCGCTGCGCCTATATGGTTTTCGACTCAATTGAATTTAACTTGTTATAGGACACCCTTTACAGGTTTGGCTAGTGTCGACTCACTTACTTACTTATGCCACTTGTACCTTATATGTCCCTTCTATGAATATAATCAACATATCTACACTCAACTTTGTAATCTTGGGAAAAAAATTCTTTAACGATGTTTTAATATCTTTATTTGCATAAATGTGGTATGGAAATTAAGTGACCGGGTTCAGTCCATTCCTACAATGGCTGTGAAAAATGTAGTTGCTTTCTCACGCGAGCCCGCTAGTCACGGTTACTGAATTTGATTTCTATGCTTTATTATAACGTATGCCACTCACTCTGATAGAACGATGAAATTTAATTTAAATAAAATTCTTTTTGCGCTATTCATTTTCGTGGAACAAAACGTTTACGCCACGAATGTTGTCTACATTTTTATTCTTTATTACTATATTTTCATCTATTCATAAATATTCGGTATTGAATACAATATTCCATTTTTGCTTCTCTCAAGATTTGCTCTACTGATGGCAATGCCATTACATCTCCAGAAGCCGTTGGAATATCCATACAATATCAAGATATATGTGAAAATTATACCTATTTAGTAAGGGAAGGATTCACTGTGGATAGCTGAATTTAAAATATGACATTTTCGTAGCAAGTATTGTTTTTGTTCTAACATGTATAAGTTTTATTTGCTTTAGATATACGCGACATATGGATTGTATTTTATTTTCCGATCTGTTTCGGATAAACCGCGAATTTTATTAGTTGATTGGATTTCATCCGATGCTGCGTTGTTTGTTTTGCGGTTTACCTGTGCTCTGTCGATCCATTACAGTCTTGTCTGTCCTATTTGACCCGTCTGTTTTCAAATAAATTTACCATTTACTGTGGTTTTCGGATATTTAAAAACTAAATAACGTTTTCTCAATACTTCAATTGTCTTTTCAAGACCTAACAATAATATCTTTCAATAATTGTGTTACGTCATCACATTCTAAACGTTACATTTGATTATATGAACGCATTAGTATTAAGAGCATCGGTGGCGCAGTTGTGCGAGCGCTTGACCGGACCGGACTGTACTTGACAATGTCCAGGTTCGATCCCGGTCATGTACTAATGTGTTTTTCATTTTCGTATTGCATATGTACATTAACCAACGCTCTTATGGTGAAGGAAAACATTGTGGTGCAACCTACACATATCGGCGAAGAAATTCAAAGAAGTCAACCAACACGCTCTGGGCCAGGGTGGTTGACTATGGCCTAGTCAAGCCTAATAATAGGGTAGGCTTTGGTCCTTAGGTGGGGATGTATAGTGAGTGATGAGGAGGAGGATTCGTATTATCCATGAATAATTAGACGTCCAGAAAGAATACTTTTTAGTTCTTAATTACGAATTTCAATTAGTACAAGTAAATTTTCAAATAAAGATGTCCAACATTTTATTAACATTAATCTCAATTACTGTCCAATTAACTGCTTTCAATTAAGTAAAAATTAATCTAAGTTATTGCGGTATAAACTTACTTAAGCTGTTACAGAAGCTTGTCATTGAAAGGTTATAAGTTGTTATTCACTTAGACTAAATCTAAAGGTATATAAAATGTCTACGTACTGGTTAAGAGATTGGAATGCTCTGGTGATATGAACATTTAGATATAATAAGTCTTGGCGCCTGCGAACGTGGGTGGCTAAGTACACATTCGTGGGTGCATCTCTGTGAAACAAAAGGCAACGTAGTTATGAATTTTAATCAATATTGTTCATCTGACCGGAGTCACGTGAATGTATGTAAGCGATATGTAGAATGCTATGTCTATAATGTTTCAAATAGAATACGGGTTCTATTTTAAACCGAGTTGGTTCAAATTTAGTTCCTTTATTATTATACGATGCGCCGTTTGAAAGTAAACATTTGTATATGAAATATTTTTTAGATTTTTTTTATACGTCGATGAATAACTCTTTCAAATTATACAAAAATATCAATTTCTGCATTATAAATATGTGTAAATAAAACTCTGACATTATTTCAAGTTATGCAGATTTTACTGTGTTAATAATACGTTTTAATAATAATAATTTCTACTAATGTCTACATGACATCTGAAGCTCACGCCAAGTCAGGCGCGACGGCTGTGACGTGCAATGAGGCGACAACAATTGCTCACGTAGCATCCGGTAGTCTTTTGTTTTTGTTTCGTAATTATGATTATGTCTTATTAGTATGTTTTCTCGATCGATACTAACGATCGAATTGATTAACGCATATATGTCATAGGCCTTGGGCATTGGGAAAGGCCTATGTCCAACAGTGGGCAGACAAAGGCTGTTGATGATGATGATGATGATGATGATGATATATGTCATAGCTGCTAGCTCGTAAAGACAAACGGGCGCTGTAACGTGTACTATGGAGATTTCGATACGCGTAGAGATTTATAAAAAAATTACTAGTATTACTGTTGCTTAGTGAAATATTGTAATGATGAAGGATATATACAATTCAATAGTTTCAAAATATAATAATCTTAAAGGATGTTGTTTTCATATTAGTATAGATCATCATCATCATCATCAGTCCTTGTCTGCCCCCTGTTGGATATATACCAACATTAGTAGTCATTTTTATTTTTCAACTAAAAAACTTAGCAGATTTTTGTTAATTTACTAATAGTTTTTTTACTATTTCAACAAAGCTCTAGGCTTGTGCTTGGTTATTGTTTACGGCAATAGTTGAATGGCGGGATTCGAACTATCGACCACGTGATCAGAAATCTGTACCCTTAACCATTAGGCTATTGGCGCTTAATATAGATTATATCATTTAAATAAATAAGATCTTGGAAGTTATTTGAGGCTTAGTCATTGGAAAGTCAATGTTGTTATCGTCATACATATAATTTACATAGGCGTGCGTTGTGCGGAAAGTGTTTACACAAAAAACATGTCTCGTTCGCGACTCGGTAACAGGTTGTACACGACACGACCGGCACCGTTACCTGACACACAAACTTAACCCAAAAGGACCGCGTGTCCGTCTACAAATGTCAATTTGTCACAATGCAAGTTCCGTGCATTCGGTCTTCGGTCTTCTGTCAACAATGCCTGTATTGGTCGAAACTATCCACTAAGAACAATTCCTATAATAATACCTGCAGCAGTAGTTTAATATGCAATTTTTTCTGTGAGGTTAAAGACCTTCATGTAGACCAGTAACGAATTACACTCTAATCTTCATCTATCTACATCTTTTGATGAAATGGCCACTGAAGGAACATTAACAGTTCGTAAACAATAAAAAAACTGTTATTTAATACTAAAATTTGAACCTTAAAATGGAAATTTAAAAAGAAAAAAATCTTTATTAAAACGATTAACAGGCGCATTGCTTCTCGTACATAATACGTCTGTATTTTCAAAATAACCTCCCTACTAACATTCATACGCTCATAATAGTATTCAGCGGTAGCGGAGCGCACGCGGTATTAGCACCCGGTGCATTTTTGTTCACAAGCAATCCCGGAACCAGCCAGTTCCTTTGTATGCGAGCACACTTAGGGATTGTGAGTACTATGAATGAACGCAGATTCACTTTACGTATCTCACAGTGGTTCATTACACGACGCGTGTTTGTTAGTATACGATAACCCGGCTATTGGAAGCACGAAATCGTGTGTCGTTGTGTCGCTTTAAGCGCTATATGCAATTTATCTGTATATGTCATACATTTTAAGATATCAACGCTTAGTGCTAAAGTATTTTTAACGTCCATTACCTGCTATATGACAAAAAAAACCTCTGGTATTGCAGGTGTCCATGGGCGTCGATGATCGCTCTTGTGATCCCGCCACTCGTTTGCCACCCTTCTATTATAAAAAAAAGAAAAAAATATAATTGAAATAATTTCATGAGATACAAAATATAGAACATTTAACACTCACGTATTCATCCGGTGTCGGTACCGACTAGTTTCGGACCCAACGGGGGGTCTTCTTCAGGGTAAGTAGGATTGGTATTATTAGGCGAGTGTGAGATTTTTTACATTTATCTTATATAATGTCTCATGAAGGTCTAATATGTCCAACATCCACCTATATTTCATATTATATACTGAAAAAATAAATGAAATCTCTAATTGTTTATATCTTGCACACAGCATTGAATACAATGGCCACAGTCAGATATCTTTATTATGTCGACTATCGATCAAATATAGACCGCAACTCAATGCTTTGAATGTCAATCGATGCACAAACGTTTACGTGCGTACCGGCGAGCTCATTCTTATAGACCTTGCAGATATAATTATGCGTTTCCTTCACTTGGAAACAACAACAAAAAAATTGTAATATAAGTGTATAGAAGTTTAATTTCACAATATAGGGTTACAGTCTTATCAATAAGAAACAATTGTTATGACGTCACAGAACGACCTATTGACAAAACTTGCCTAACAGAAGCACGCATTTACGTCACGCCTCTCTTGTCTTCTGGTGTCAAACCGTGCGAACAAAACGTGCTGTTACGTTGTATCTTGAATCTTTATTGATAAGTTGAAAATGTAGCAACGACTTTAGTGTTGGTAATTTAGATCATGGCGCAAAGAATAGATAAGAAAGATTGATTCAAAATTCACTACTACTGAATTTATAAGAATTTCTGTTACGTGTTCCAGTGATGGTGTGGGAAGTAGGTACATGTAATTTGAACATCGGAATATAAAAGAATTGTGACGTAGTAAAGACTAAATCTAAAGTCAATATTTATAAAAAGTGAAAAGCTTGATATTGTTGTTGTTATTGTTGCACATTTTTAACTTTAGATGTACCAATATTGCCAATCGAAAAATCGAAAAAGTCCCCCGAAGAAATAGGAATTCACAGATTATTTAAATATGAATTACATCACAGTAAAGATGTTGACTATACAAAATTAAAAAAAAAACTACATGTACATCAAAGTTCCCGTAATAAGGTTTCTATGGTAGTGATTTACCATCTTCAAAGAGAGCGGAGCGTACTGTATCTTTCGTGTCGGTGACGAAAACAATGGGTAATTTGCTAGTGTTGAGGTGTTATTAGCCCGCTTTATAAACAATGCAGTTTGTTTATAATAATGGGTACCGTGAAATATATGCTCGTCTGTCGTATCTTTGGTTGAATAAACAGTAATAATTTTACGGGACAGTTCAACAAAATAGTTTTTAGTTTCATTCTATTTATTCTTTTCGTAAAATAAATAAGTTATAATTAGTGGTCTAAAGAAACATAGAAAACCTACTGCAATACCCTTTTTGTGTACTTTTTATTATCAATACACCATAAAACTTTTCACCTCTGTGTCGATGTTATCAAATTTATTGAAACAATTGAAGATCTGTAGGATATGATTGTCTCTTAGAAGATCAGAATTGTTTCTGTTCATTTAGTTCTGTCACTATTACTATATACATTCTATTTACCCTTTTATTATGGTTCGTTGTGAAATTCGCATATACCGTTTAGTTTTAACATTCCATCTCGAAATTAGGTCAATGCCGATCCAAGTGAAATATTGCGCAAAACAAATAGACTACTAAAATTGAGATTGTTTACGCCTGGTCTGTGCAAACTGGAAATTCCAATAAGGCATGTTATAACGCCAATACCGGATGAGTTAAAGTCGTAAAAGAAATAAAGGAAGAAAGTCTTCACAAACAAGAGCGCGCGGTAATTTAAAAAAAGGGAGCTAAGACTGATTAAAGATTGCTACGCTCATTTAACGCTTCGATAAACGCAATTACGAGCCGCGGCTCTAGGAGGAACTCTCCTTTCTCTCTTTTCCGTTTTTTTTTAATGTTACCTCCTTCAGTTTTATTTTTGCACTGAAATTATGTCAATGAGCTCTATTCACCTTGTTTTTAGCATCATAACGTTGTACAAACATTATTTTAATTTTGAGCGTTTAAAAATAATTCACACTTTCTTTCCGGCCTTGGTTATAGTTGGGCACGCATTGAAAGCAGTCTTCGTTAAAAAGATGTGGCGCATTGCAGTGTCTACTCTTATTTGAGATCAACGTCTACGCCTGTAAAGTAAAAAGTTTTATATAGTAAATTAAACTAGCTGTCAATAGCATTTCGCTAACGTATCCTTTGTAAAGATTCTATGACTTTTTGTCATGAGATTGAACAACTGAAGCTCTAATCTTGAGTTAACGCGCTTAAAACGCTGAATATATAAATAATGTTCTATTTAATATATTAAACACCCTGTATACCTTTATCCTTGTAGCGGGTAAATGGCGTAGCAATATCGTTATATCTGACGCCGAACAAAAGCAGAATGTGCACACCCACTCCCTTGCCATAATCAACACGAACCTCTTTTGAAGATACCTCTTTCGTGGAACTTCTAGTGGTTTGTTGTAAGGATTGTTTGTATAACGAACTTTATCTATGGAACATATCTGAGTTCCATTTTCGAAATTTGATTTCGTTGTGATATCATCGATTTAGAAAACGTTCTAATGAAGGACTCAGAGTCCTGATATGTCAGTTGATGTTCTATACTCTTCACAATGAAAGCAATATAAATATATTTCCTTATTAGAGTTTGGACTTTATATAAAAAAAAATATCACAATACCATTGTTACTTCAAAGTCGATATTTTAGTGTGAAAAGTCTTTAAATACTATATTTTAGTGCTGGAAGGTATTTGTTTATCTCACTTTACTTAAGAAAATTACTAAGTAGTACTTAATTGCTTCTGTGTTACACAAACTTCACATACTGGGGTTTACAAAAGTGCGACGTTAGGAAAGCGAATAAAATAAAGCTTATCTCTTATCGGGTGTTTGTAATTAGATAATGTGGGCTTAGCTTTATTTACTACGGACATGTGCGCCGGACTGCGATTGTCTCTTGCATACAAAGTTTCTTTAACTGAATAGTTTTGGGTTCATTGATGGATAAAAAATAAACTACTATTTACACCGGGTGAAGAAAATTTATTCAGTTCTAATGTTTACAATTTTGATGTGCATATGTTTGAAAAACAATTGAATACGTGAAAGTTACATTAAAACAATAAGTAAAGATGGATGTTCTGAATTGTTGGCTTTTGACTTTTTTTTTCATTAAAGGTAGCTTTGTTAACTTTTTATAATTATAAGGACATCCTTTAACATTATCGTTGGACAGGAAACTATCAGATTGCGACAACGTACGATTTCAAGACGTCTGCGTCCGTTCAGTTTTTGCATAATCAGACGGGTCGTGGCTCTATCTAGTATGAGCTCTTCCTGTATTCCTAGTACTAAACTTATAATGCGTTAACTTTGTAAATATTGATATTCAACTTTATGGTGTTATTTGGTTGTGACTGTTAATGAATGGTAACTTTAGTAAAGGAAGCTTCGAATTCTGTTAACTTTTGTGTTGTACTATCACAGAATTTTCAACGTATTGTTTGTCGTGTTAGCTTTCTGCACTCTAAATGCACGAGCAATGTATTACGTGGTTGAATGTTTTCAATGAAATTTGAAGTCGGGCCGTCTCCGATGTGGCGGCGCGAGCGGTGCGGGCGGCGCGGGCGTCGCGGGCCACATCGAAGCAATTTACTCTCCATCACAAACCAATCATCGCATCGGTCGGCGGCGTCGCGTCGCTTCCTGCAACAAATATTGCTTCCACGTTTAATTTGAACATCGCCTGATATTTTAGATGCATCTATTTTTCACTTTTGATCTTCATTATACCGACGAAGATCTTAATAGACTTATTAGTGGGACGTAATAATCGCGCGGAGACGAATAATAAACTACCGTACTCAAGATCGATTAAAGATCACTAATCTGTCCCTTAGTAAACGTTAAACGACTGTTTGCTGTAGTGTTATTTTATTACAACTAGACCTGTGTATATTTTTTATAATCAATGTACATGATTTATTTCTGTGACAATTACAACATTTTTGTTCGATAATAAAAAGTTGTATGAGGAAATATCTCTGAAGCATTGCGGAAAAACTGCATTGTTATACGCCATCTAGTGTTGTAATAATTAAATGGATGTTGTGCATTAACTAAATTAAATACACTGGAAACTTTGATTTTAATATCAAATAATAATAATTTCTAAACTTTGTAAATTAACTCTTATACTTGTGTTTACAAATTCGTTTCCATTCTTGTAGGTTTAAAGGTAGTAGATCAGAATTAATACGAAAATAGATACCAAATATAGACAACGAACAGGAGTAGTCGGCGCATCACTTTGAATTAGATGGACGATTATTTTTAACTACCTTCATAAGCATGTGTTGCTTCGAAACACTATACAGATACAGTTAGCGTTGTTATAAAACTAGACGATTTATTTTTTGCAGTCAGTGTTAATTATTGTTTTTTTTTTCAATTCTGTTTTTTTAGCTAAGTACAAAAACTGAAACCCGTTCCATCTAATTCAAGTTAAAATATTCGTTTTATTAGTTTATTTGTATTATTATTTTTACCTGTCTACGAAGTACATACGATGTGTTTAAATTAAATTATCGATTTTGGATTAAGAGTATTGTCAGTTGCAGCCGAAGCCTCAAAAATCAACACAAAGGCACATTTAATACGTAAAACGCACGCCATTACAGTCCGTGTGCAACCACTAATCGCTTTAATTACCATTGTCCGTTTTTACTTTAGTTTTTTCATCACCGTTACGAAATGACTCACGTTTTCTAATCGCTTTTATTCTTTACATCATTGATATTTACTTGAAAACAAACTGCAGAGATTCTTAAAATACCACAAGACTTAATTTCGTTATAAAACGAACACTTCAAGTGCGTTGTTGCCTTTTTAAGAATTTCGTACAACTTAAAAACGTTGTCTTGATAAATTTAACCTTATTAACCAATAAAACAGGTACTAAATACCCACGTATTTCATAGTTTTACTGTGATATTTTAGTTTATTATACAAGGTTGATCTTTATCGGAAAAGGAAGTTATTAAATAATTCGTGTTTTAACATAGATCAAGAAATCTTGAGCTCTTCATAAAATGTACGGAAGTGCTCAAAACTTCCGCGAATCATCAAAAGAATTTTTAATATATAACTAATTATTAATAAGATTAATTCTACGCGTCCTATTTTAGACTCATGTAGGTAATTCTTTTGGTAGATTTAACATCGTTGTTATAAAAACATTGTAAAAATATGATGATAAATAGTTATTTTTGTCAAATACTTTTGCTGCTTCTGTTGAAAAGGTTATGTTTATTAATTGTGAATGTTTATAATATGTTTTCATGTCAGTTATTTTAAAATTTGTACTTTTGAAATTTAAACATGTGAATTTTTATTCCTGATTGATGCCGTCTAATATGAATCCAAAGAATGTTTATTTTTCATATATATTTTTAACATTTAAAGTTGTACTCCGGGGCACCGATGGTGGATCTGTGTGTATGTGTGTTTATGTGTGAAATAAACATGAAGTCCGTGACGTCACATTAATTTGATCAAAGTGAAAACTCGATCGTTTTCCACGCTACTTGTTTCGAGTCGCTGTCAACGGCCCGCCTAATGCTTCCGTCGGCTTCCAATTTTAAACTTTTGATGGTGTTTATGACCGCGCCGTAGATTTATGGAGCGGTCGATTTTCTGGTATCAATTTCGTCAATTTCACGGATGAGACGAACTTTACAATTCCCTTGTCAGGTGAACTATGGCACCGAATTAATCGCATGACTAGTTTATATTTTATTTTGTTTGAATTGATAAAGATGTCGAACACTGTTAATATTTCATGCTAATAATGTAACGATCTATTCACTACAATGATGAATTCTCAAGACGCAGGTTCAATGCTCTGTGATTTAGCAATTAATTTAGCTATTAAAATATAATGTAACAGACATTTCTCGCTTGCGCTCCGGACTTAATCGAAACTTAATTACAAATATTTCTTGAACCTAGACACGTAAGGCCTTCAACTGGGCAGACAGTGTAATCTTCTTACGTATTTATTTTTGTATTCCAAGTTAAGTCTAAGCTATAAAGTTGGTAGAAGCTCAGTGAAGGCCGTACACTTGAATATTCTCAAGCGAACCCGTAAAGTGTGAAGGGTCTTTTAAAATACGACTTTTAAGGAATTTTCATTAAGCGAATTAAGCAGTAAATATAACCGTAAGGCAATAGACTTTCAAAGGCGAGGTGTTTTCAAAGGATTTTACTACAGCCGCCGCGTAAAATACTGCGGTTGAAATATTTAGATCCTTTATGACTTTATTTGTACACCTACTAGGTTATAATTTAAATAAATATCTCTTAATATAATTTTTTTACAATCTTACATAGAATCCTGTCTCCGTAATGCTATTAGATAAACATGCCAAGCTGTAATGATGTAAAACTATTCAACTAATAAGTATATAGAAATGAATAGAACTGTTTGTCACCAGGTGTCGCGACCGGAGAATCGCCGCTCGGTGTCTGTTGGGGGCACTGTGGAGAGACACTCGTACGCCGAGGGCAGAGTCCCCGCGCCGCACGGGCCTCCGCCCTCGCCCGGTGCTGTTGCCGCACAGCGTAGAGTCGAGGCTGCTTGTCAGGCCAGCAGGAAACTACTGGAAGAGACCCTTGCTAAGGCAGGTTAGTACAAACAATAGAGTGACCCTAACAGAGAATACGTAAACGTTCATGATCCACATTAAAAGAGATAGAGAGGATAGGGAAGTAACAAAATAAATTTTAGAGTATCCCAAGAAGTAATTGAAGAGTCGAACAATGACCAGATCATTTAAACAATCTCATCAAACATTTTTCATTGTGTTAGGAGTGTCAAAATAATGAGGTGCATTCAAATGATAAACACGATAGTACATGGTGTAATTTCTACGAGTTAAAAGGAAATAAAACACCGAAGAAAGCGTCAATGTAATCCATAATCGTCCACTGCACTTATGTATTGTGTCTCCAATGGCTGTCATTGTTGTGGACCATTTGTTGGAGAGAAAGCAAAGGAAATGCTGGAAGGTGTAAAAGTGCAATCTCATTTCTTTAGATTAATGCCATTTGAAACGATAAAATTATTTCTTGTACGATATAACACCTGTCTTGTTACTCCTATCTATACTAGGGGCTATAGTTTCCTCAACTCTACGCACGCGTATTTTGTGTGAGGACTATCCATGGACTACTCCAGTCAGCTCAGATCTCCGATGTAACTTTAGTAGCTTCTAATATCTTTAGCAAGTAATGTTTCCGGTTAGGTTACAATATTGCAAAAATTATCAATATATACCTTGGAGAATTTAAGGTAAAAGATTTCATGATGTCTTGTGTTCGAAAATTCTGTCAAAACTGATAGCTGACGGCCATAAAATAAATTGTCATTATAAACTGCAAAAATATGTATCGTAACAAATGTATTAGCTTTCCTTTTAGAATAATTAAAAATCACGTGACATTTACTAAGCAACAAGATTGTACAGCAAACATTATAAACACTGTCATGTTTTTGCTCCACGTTTTTTTTATTCTTTTGTCTTGCGGTCCGCTGCTCCGAGGAGCGTACTTAGTATCTTCAACTTAGCCAAGTAAAAACATCGCACGCCTCAGTGCTAGTTAGTTGATTAAAGCATTAATTAAATTAGACGACGAGCGAGTGCGGGCTACGAGTATATCTTGGGAAATCACATTCCCCATGCGACATAAAATCATGAGTTACTGTGATCGTTATGCATAATAGTGACGCGCTTTTTCCGTGTCTTGTTTTATGCACATTTTACTCATTACTCTTTCTTTAAGCCTATCTCTACTTATTGGACGTGTCGAAGCTAATTGTAATTTCATTGTTTTCTTTACTTCAAAATCTTTTGTCAATTTTACGACATTCTTTTGTTTAAGTAACAAAAATTAAAACAATTACCAGTTTAACTATATTCATTAAATCGTGTCCTAGATATTATTTTTATATTTAGTGCATAATTACGTAACACGTAAAATGTTTGATCAATGGCAAAGTCTACATGAAAAGTACGTAGTGTCCGGCTAATATGAAAGGTTTGCATACAAGCCCAGCTCGCTTTATGAGAGGCTACGGGAAGGCTGCGGAACAATGCCGCAGGACACAAGAGCGGTATTGAAAAGCCCTGTAAAAATATATCCACAAAGCCAGTCTAGACTATGACGCCATGTTTCAAATTAAATGCCGCTTAAAATGGACAAAGGAAATAACCTCATTCCCATTGCCGTACTGCGATCAATTGCTCACATTACAAAGTTAGATCGTCAATATACTTCGGTTTGTTTTTCACTTTATACAATCTAGCCAGAGCAATGTCTATCTTCATTAAATTACTGAATTAATACAAATTGCAAATGTTTAAATGAGATGTCCGTTTGTACCAATGAACATATCTGGGAAGAGTAGCGGTGGCTTGTGAAGCGGGACGTTAGCCCATTGTGAAGACAACCACTGTGGAAAGACTAACGAAGAAGAATAGAGATATTGAAAACTTAAGCCTTATATTCAGAGTTGTATACCCAATTATTATAATCATCATCATCAGCTCACTATACGTCCCCACCGAGAGGCTCGGAGCCTACCCTGTTATTAGGGGTGACTAGGCCGTAGTCGACCACGCTGGCCCAGTGCGTGTTGGTTATAATCGTATTAATATTTTGTGTCAATAATAAAGACCGCGTCAAGAATTGTTATAAATGTCACATTCGAGCAATGTTTCAGTGACACGAATAAGTCGCAGTCCCTCGACGGAGAGGATGGTTTTGAATTAATAACGAAATAGGTTGCACTGAGCTCACTCATCTATCCCCACATAAATGTATATACATATAAGATATAATGTAATATGTCACCGAACGGTTGTATATTATCAAATAAAGTTACAATGGTCAGGTTAGTCAGGTATATGAGGGAGATAAACTCTGGCCGACAACATTCCAGGATATGAGAAGAAAACTGTAACAGTTTATAAGCTAATTAAGATTAAGACCTATACAGTATTGCTGCTAGATAGTCTTAACTGAACACATCGTTTTTGAAGTATCATCATTATCATCAACAACAGCCCTTGTCTGCCCACTGTTGTACATAGGCCTTTCCCAATGCCCTCCACAAAGTATGCAACTTTTTAAATTTATTTCAATATCAATAAACATCCTTTTAGTACTTGATTTTTATGTTATTTATACGTGTATCTATTTTTACACAAGAAAATTTCAGTTCAATTTAATGCATTTCGTCTGTTTTCAAACTGACTAGAAATAATTATTAGTACGACTTGTCCGGTTATGAAGTGTCGAAGTTCACGTTTGATAGGTGACATTCACGATACAAGACTCGTAGAGTATTCCCAGAAGCAATGTCTTATTGACCTAAAAACGCAGACCAAAAGCTGCATTTGAAAAAATGATGAATACCATATTGCATGTCGCAAGTGAGAACATCGTTATTGCTACATACTTATTGGTTTCACTTTTCAGTTTTTTTTACTACGCGTTCCTTTTTAACACTATTTCATGTTGTGTATTAAATATGTTAAATTGTTAACAAAAATGTATAAGAAATAATTCAGTATAAAAACCGTAGTAAGAAGAATCTCTCTCTAGAGTCAATCTCATAGAGTGTGTTTATGAAGGATTAATATTTGTGTTATATTTTTTCACTACAGTCTCCGAGGTCATGCCTGTCCTGAGTCACGAGCAGTCCAAGACTAAATCATGATTAAGGAAGATTTATTTGTTAAACTTTACACGAATAGCTACAGTATTAATCAGGGGTGTTCAAGCTTAAAATATAGCGGGTCGCATTGTTTTATCGTACATCACTACTAAAAGCAATATTTGCAACAAATTTACATTTATATTTCACGCAATTTGCTAGCACTGCAACGTCATAGAATTAGTCAGTCATTTGTTTTCATTAAAGGTTCAACTGCTTATTTGTTGACTATTAAAAAAAAAGGCTAAGCGTATTTGTTGGCTTTTAATAATAATATTATAGATAATGACAACATATCAAAGATGGGAGAAGTTACGTTTAATATCTTTTTAATGTTTTCTTACAGCAATTGCATTGTGAAGCTTAATTTCTGTTTATTACGGAAACGTATCGGTCATGTAACACATTCTTGATATTTTCCTTAGCCTTTACTTGAAATATTTTTTGAGTAATTGCTACGTGCGACCCGTGATTGGAAACCCCTGGATTAAAACATGTTAAAACAATTCAACGAAGGGTCGGACACGAACCGTTTAAATTCATATGCCGAAGTAATCGCTGCCGTGACTTCCTTAAGATGTAAAACTGTTTAATAACAAAAGAGACCTTCACGTTTCGTCACACTGCATCTTTGTTATAACGCAGATTTGATCACGTCTTAACACAATGTAACAACGCACAATTGTTAACTGTCCATACGTATACATAAATATTAATCAATATACCAATTTAAAATTGGCGTACCCACATACAATGTTTGTTGTCTGTTGTTTTAAGTTGTGTTTTTATGCGCGTATATTTTTTTCTATTTTCATAACCTAACTATGTTATTTTATAGGAACTCTGCCAACGATAGTGCTGCCGCCGAGTGGCGGGTACTGGGTAGATGGAGTGGACGATTCTCCCCCTGAAGGCGAGGAGAGCGAGGCACGCGCGCAGCCCGGTACGCCGCGACACAACTCGCGCCGGTACAACATTGACACCGATGACACCGCCAAGTATTACAGGCGGTTCTTCCTAGGCAAGGTAAGTTTAGGACATAGTGAGCAGAATAGATCATATCACGTCATCCTGATGTAAGGACGACAAAATTCTTATGCTGCCCGCCAACTAACAGCGATTCCGGCAATTCGAGATACTAGATCTTTGCGCGGACAGTTCTGGACATTTTAGCTCGATTGTTTTACGTTGTCGCACTGCTTCAATATGGACAATCTCAGTGAGAATAATATTCCAGTATCTGAGATCACTATCATGAAAACCAAAAAATGAATAGCCTTGTCGATTACCGCGCCATGCAGTCTGTGTCGACGTCGCTCGGACTTAACAAACGAGTTATTTCGAATTGTCTCGTAAATTTCCGTAGTCACCTTATCACGCTACCCTTGACATCGTAAAGGGACAAGCAGGTTGTCGTCTCAATGCCGATTACCATTTATATATCGACCTCGCGATCCAGTAGACTTGGCCATATTTGATCGAATCAATTCCTTCCCGTAGTTATTAAAGTCTGTACTATGCTCTCATCCAGTGTAAAACAAATGACTTAAAATTAAGTTTCCGATGTAATCATAAAGTACACGTTCATCGGATGAGTAGCTCAAGTTTGCATAGACTTTTCTTGCACAGTCTGAATTTGATTATATGTGATTTCATTTGAAAATGAATTGACTTGTCATGTAATGTTGATTGAAATAATTACAAACTGTGAATATTATTGATTACAGCAATCACATTGTTTATATAGATACAATTCTATGTATTTAAAATTTTATTACATTAAAAATGATAAAGAGGACTTTCAAATCATGGTTTTATCAAGCGCCGTACTTTAAATTGTCATTCATATCTACTCGTAAGTAACAATCCGTTCTGGTGTAGTGTTTTGTTACTTAAAATATTACGTTAAAGAAATATTTCCATTCTAATTCTATTTCATTGTAGTTATAATGATTTTCATTGTAATTTAAATAAATGTAAGGTAAGCTTCTCACGATGCGTACCCTCCCTGCAAGTCCGATGTCGGCACGATACCGTTATCAACACGTGTGAACTCTCCCATACCCACGCCCTAGCCTTACTTTTTACTTTTATACCATTATCTGTGCTCGTAATTGCCAGACTTAATACTGAACATGATGTATTTCATCCTTTTGCTATTGTACAAGATTCTACCGAACATGGATGTCATTTAACATTTCAAGAAATAATTTATTTTAATGGAGTCGTGTTGAAACTTTTATTTCATAATAAAAATGAAGGCAAGGTTATATTATTTAATAATATGAGTAATTTTCCATTGGCGTTATTAATAATAATTTATCTTAATTTTTAAATTATTTTCCACGGTATGCATCCTCTGGTCGTATGCGTATACAAATTATGAAAAAAAAAATCACCAATTAATTCGGTCGCGGCGCAGCGGAGCGGTTAAGGGTCCAACCGCTCGTTACGTATATAAATAAATAAAAATAGATCCCGCAAAGCAGTGGGAAAAGTCGGTGCAGTTCAGCAAAGCGGAACACTGTTCACGCACGGTGAACCAAACCCCGCCGCGTAGATCGAGCAGATTACTGCAGTGGCAATTTGATAGCAGACCGCGTGCACTCCGCTTTATCTTCCTCACTCGAATCTATCCATCTAACCGCCCTATGCCTTGTATGGAAATTTCTGAATATCTATCATTGTCTTCATTTATAATTTCGTTCGAGAGAAAGAAACTTACAGTTTTCATATTATGTTAAACGCAACGGTTAGATAAAAAATTATCTACGCTTGGGATGATTAAAGTTTTATTAAATCTGCTTTTAGGATTCGAAATTAGTTTGTAGGTTCACATTTTACTACTTCCTAATATAAATCAGAAATTTGCGATGGATGGGTGTTTGTTAGTATGTATATCAATGAAATTTATAACAAAAAAAGATTGCAGCATGGAATAGTGCTTAGGTTTTTAATGCCTAAATAAGAATTTAGTTTCTATGTTTAGTTCCTGCAGTTAAAATTAAAAAAAAAAGTTTCATGGAATAAGAAAAAAACTTATTAAATAAAATACGTAACGTAATAAGAACCGTGAAAATAACTACAAGTTGTCGGAATAATGTTTTTTTTTTATTTGCGTGCCATTCAATAAAAATCAGGTCATCGCAAATGAGATAACTTTTACAGATGAGAATTGTTACGGTCGATCTATTTGTAACAGTACAATTGCCTGCGTCGCTCCGCTCGCTCAGTGATTAGCTTTCTCTAGTTTTATGCCAACAACTAATGTGCCATTTAGCAAACACGCTACTCTGTTGCGCATTAACAGCTCTATGTATTTCATAAACGGATAAAAAATAACGTTTTAAATATCATATGCAATAATAGAAACTGTCTACATAACAAATTACCACATAAATCTATTGTAGAATAACCGCACTGAGTATTTCGTAAGGTTTTGACAACTGTTTTTATTTTTCATAGGTTACCACAGTTGAATCGAGCAATAATGTACTGTCTCTAAGATTGCTTTTCAAAAGTTGAGGTAGCTATAGTTTTTTAATAAATTGGGATTCCGTTTATTTCTTCTACAAAGCCCGTCGGACTCATCTATTTGTTACAGTAAAGTACTTTTCAAAACTTTTTTTTTAATTTGATCAGTGTTAGGTTACATAGTAACGTGGATACGATAGTTTTTTGTTTCCATCTTTATTTGAATGTCAACTTGCATTATTGATGAAAATGTTTATATTTAATTTTTTCTATAACGTTGACTAAATCGACAAATTCGATGTTCATGACTGCCTGCGGATTTTTTGCTGCCGCGGAATCGATTAGGTTGAAGCTTACATTAATTATTTTTTCACAATTCATGGTTTTCAAAGTCTGACAAAAACTGTTTCTTTTTTTTTAATTCTATTAATAGATCTGAAACATTGTTATATTGTATGCATAGCTTATGAATACGTAAATGACTCAAGTATCATTTAGCACGAGTTTCCTTTGCCTCTGTAGGAAAACATATTACATTTGTTAGCGGCAATGCGTTTATGTATGTCTCGGTTGTAGTCTCCGGTTACATTTAAAATATTACCATCATTATGTATAAACCTGTAAATTTCAATAGGTCATTGCGACAACACGGGGTTAGGCCAGATGAATGAGGAGCTCCGATTGCTCGCCCGATAACGTAGGGTCGACGTGTTAACAAATTATAGCAATCACGATTAGTGATGAGAGAACGCGAAATAACGCAGTTAATTAAGCTATATTTAGTTACACTGCATGTAAATCAAAGCGGCCGACAGGCTGGTTTGCGTACAAAATTTAATGCGGTAATTTGATTTGATCGTGTTTCGTTTCGTAAATTGTAATTAAAGTGTGACATTTGTTAAATAATTCGAATTGAATTAAATTAATTACAATTTCAAATAACAACAACAGTAAACAAATGACGCCGAAGATAATTTAACAATGAATTTTCTTTAGAAGTTAGTATATCTCGTTAATAACATTTCATAATCTTTTCTCAATCATTTTCAACTCATTGTTTACTTTAAGAATATTCTTATAACTTTTTAAAACGAATTCTGCGTAACGGAGTAAGAAATTAAAAAGAAAAAACAATAATAAAATTCAAGCTGCTTGTATAATAAAATGTTCTTGTAACCTATATTCTAGTCGACAGTACGTTTGAGGCAAGACTTTCGTAATGATACTACTATCATATTTAATAGCTCAAGACGTACAGGATGTTTACATCTACATTAAATTAATGTCTCAGTAGCTGACTGGGTCACCAAAATATAAACAGTTGAGAATTATGCAATAAATTTAGGTCGATTACTTGGAGTTTGGAGTATAGTACGCGCGGATTCAATTAAGCTATCCATAATAACTATAACAGTGACTTTGAATGATTAGTATCAAGACTTATTTAATTATAACGCTGTAAAACGTTTATTGTTGCGATATAAAAATGACAGGCGTAATAAAGCTTTAGGGTTTCAAACAATTTTAGTTTTAGACTTGGTGTAAAATAGTGTTTGAAAATTAAAAATAAAACGCATTTCGTCTAGTCGTAGTTACAAAGGAAATCTTAATAAAAGATGCTAAACAAAGTTTACTATTATCGTCCAAACATTTCGTTAGAACAAACAGATGTTTGAACAAAGGAAAAGCGAAAGCAATAAGTAAATGCGTCGTTTTTTTGACGCAAAATTGGTTCGGAGACAATTTCGGCAAAGAGAAAATTATGGACCCTTAGAAATGATTGCCATTTTCACTGTCACCGTTCAACTGAATAAATCGGGGAACGACTTAGAGAGAAAAATGCTTTGTGTCTACAACGAGACTGACACAAAAGGTAACAAAACTGCTGCTCACAAAGTATTTCTTTGCGATTGTAAAAGTTTGTGTCATTAGAGATTTTTTGACGTTTTTTCTCAGCTCGAGGTCAGTAGAGTGAATAAATTTCTGCATCATAAGTTTATTAAAATAAGTAATAAAAATAACGACTACAGTTTATATAATGTAGTCTAAGTTTATTTTTAATTTAAAATTTAAGTATTGTTTATATTCTTTACCTTATATATCGTTACTAATTATGTAAAATCGACTTGTTTAAAACCATTATAGAGTTCAAAGTTATAATTGCGTTCCCATTAAACCCTCAAGAGTTAATATGAAGCAGTTGGTTATTATTATTTTGGGATTGTTTGCTTTGAATTAATGAAAACTTTGTTATATATGAACAAGTTGACATGTTCAGTAAACACATGAATGCAAACTACCCCTTATATATGTATAATAGATAATCGAATAAGACATAGGGATATTTTATTTTATGATAAAAAAATTATATTTGATGTGTTACTTTCAAAATTGGAATTGGAATGAAAAAGCTTTTTTTTTTGGTATTATATTATGTCGGTCGCCAGTTTTTCACGCGTCTGTGAATCCCCTATTTTTATAATATAAAATGTGAGACTCAATCACCGAGACGATCCATCAGAGCTTTGAAAAAGAGGCATTAACCCCTCGCCCCTTCAATTACCGTCTTTAGCTTTCAATTTGCGTCTTTGTGGCCCATGAAAAAGGACAGCCGATAAATTCGGGATTTTCAATACGATGACTGGCGATCTTTGATGTTTGAGCGGTGATGCGAAAGTTACAATACTAATACTCATTTTCGATAAAGATTTTTCTTCCTTTATAACATTTAACATCTCTTAATATCGATAACTTAACCAAATAATAAGTTACAATAACCTTAATGAATTTGTAGACTTCTTAAACAATAATGAAGCTATTACTGAGGTTCAGTAATTATCATTACAAGCAAGCCATCGATTATTCCAGAGCTTAATGGTTTTAATTTAATTGGTTACTCGCTAATGAGTTCCTGGCAACATACGAAGAGCTAATGATGTTCGCCTCAGCACTAACTGCAACTCTTACCACTCATGGAAACTTAATTGAAAATCAAAGACTAAGGTTTACAAAATACGCCTCTCTTTAAATACAATTTCTTCATCATAATTATCTTCAGCCTTTGTCCGCCCACTGTTGGACATAGGCCTTTCACAATGCCTTTAAATAATAATAATTTCTAGCAAATATAATTTACCACTATAGTAACTCGGGAACGAAAAGACGAGTATTTTTATGGAAGACTCAGAGGTCCGGCAAAAACAAAAGAAATGCTAATACACTTTTAAGATTTTTGGAGGAAATCGAATTA
Source organism: Papilio gigon (assembly GCA_027563995.1). NCBI lineage: Eukaryota > Metazoa > Arthropoda > Insecta > Lepidoptera > Papilionidae > Papilio > Papilio gigon. Next base: position 4,133,369 of record JAODUI010000007.1, on the reverse strand, counting down.
AATATATAAAAGAAACAAAAGCATGTAGCGTCTCGCGTTTGTTTCAGTACCTAAATAAGTGGTAAGTAATTTACGCCCTCTATCACACTACGGGGATATAGGAACTTAAGTCAATTTACTTAAATCTTCGATATTATCATTTGATAAATTTATCATTGACGAAAAATCACATGCATACTATTTTCAATTATAAATAGAAAAAGTTCTGTATAATATTTTCAATTTTTTATTTTGCTATTTTGTAAAATATATGTATTAAATTGGCTAACACTTGGAATTATTAGTCTGTTAACAGTACATATTTATTCGCCATTACAATAGACTGTCCTTCAACTGTGTACTTTAATAATGGGTTGGTCGAGGTCAATAAGAAACAAAGCGAAAGCTAATTACTATTTCCTTCGTTGGTAGCTTTGTTTTGTATATAACAGGTAATATAAATAAATTCTGTATCAACTTATTGTTAATACCAGATATGGTAAATGTTGGTATGAAGAATAACATTAAAATGCATATTGATCAGTGACACAAATGCTCGTTATCTTTTCCGTAAATGTTCATTTTTTTTTCTCATAAATTACAACATACTGGGGAACAGCGTTTTTCTTAACTGAGATGTTTGTGGACAGTACTTTACGCCTTTCAATTTTATAACAAAATATACCGTCTTTCGGCTATATTCTAAAATATTGCTTTTAAAGTATTTGTGTTGTTCTTTTGGTTGCAGACCTTACAATCTGAAAAAAACTATGAGCACTTTTTTTTTACTTTTAGGACGTTTATATCTTGTGTGAAACTTAAATAGTATCTAAAAAATAGTGCAGTTGATGACACAATCCGCACAATTGTATCCTTCAAGAACACAACACAATTAACCACACGACGCAATCTACGAGTGAATCAGAGCTAATAGTATAAGTGGTGATATCATATACCGGTTTGTTGATGATGTACCAGCTGATACGGCCAATCAGCGACGAACCCACCTACATTGTAATTGAGACATACTGTCAGATACTGCGAAGTCCTGCCTTGTGATACTCATTCAATCAGTTCATTTAGGAAGTGACGGCATAATGATGAACGTGATTGAACGGAACGTTTGATAATCTGTAATTTTCAGATAAATGCTAAAAAAATGGTCGATTTTTTATCATTTTATTAAATACATCTTCATAATATTAAAGTAGGTCTTAATGGTTCAATAGTTAACTAATATTGTCGTTATCATGCGAGTAAACTTGTTTTTCCTTAACACTTGTTGACTTGTACAAAGGAAGTCTGCACTTGTTTTGTATATAATGATAAATTTTAATTGCTCACAAAAACGGACACCATACGATTTTCCTGTTTTGAAATATTAATTTGTGTTATAGTTTAAGGTTTTTACGTTAATTGTTTACGGTTTTGAATGATGGCTTTTGTTTTATTATCATATTACGAGCTGTATAGTAAGTTATAAGGTGTAAAAAAAATTTTAGAAACAGTAGAAATCAGGAAGCAAAGAATATAATATGCACGAAAAAAAGTTATAGTTAATGAAATACATTTGTAAGTTTTACAACGAATTTTCAATTCAAAACAGAAGTGCTATAGTAAATATTGGTCGGACACGTAATGTATGGACGGAAATTGGAATGGTTGCCTCGCCTGTCAGACTAATTGGCGACGGCATTATGATGGTTCGCACAAAAAGATTGCCATGATGCCCACCTTTATTTACTATTTAATACACTTTTAACAAGAGTTGAATTCACGTTGTTCTGGAAAATAACCTTTTTGTATTAAATTTTATCACGATTATGGTGTGATCGAATGTAAAATTCGTCAATTTACAGCTTTTCAATAATCATCTTTAAATCAAATTCTTGTCAAGGCATTACGCATTAGTATGAACGGTGACTTACATTCACAATTGTTTGATAGATAATAAACTGACGAAGATCACAATCGGTCGGTAGTATAATAATTATTCTGTAAAATCCAAACAATTCTATTCATAACATTGTCTTCTGTTACTAGGAACACATAAACTTGGTTGGGTTCGACGAGAACCAGAGCCCGGTGGTGATGTCCCTGAAGAACGAGCACATGGCGGGGCAGGACCACACGCGAATACTGCTGCGGCTGCGCACCGAGACCATGCACGGACTCATACCAGTTACAACAAGTTAGTATACACACTTCAATAAATATACTCCGAAAAAATAGAGATATACATTAATCATCGCGCCTTTTCTATTATGATTATGTCGAGGTATTCAGGCCTAACTAGATGTAAGGTTTAGCTATATTTTAATTTTACAATGTGGAGTGTGGAAGTTAATATTCCATGCAAGATAGAAACGAAAGTATGCACGCCGTAAGCTTCTTTAAATGAAAATCGTAATGAAAAATATCTGATTTCAACTCAAACCTGAACTATTGTGTTTCAGGATCTGGTATAATACCATCGCCAGCGCGAATGGCAAAGATGTTGAACGAGCAAGTTAATGTTGACAATTTCATGGCGGTGACGTGTCTAATTGCGTCACCGTTAATCGCCACCTACGATGAGCACGTGCTCGTCAACAACTTCAAGTTCGGCGTCCTCTACCAGAAGTACGGACAGACTACAGAGGAAGAACTCTTCGGGAACAACGAGACGTCGCCGGTCTTCGATGAGTTTCTCGAAATGTTGGGACAAAGGATCAAACTGAAGGATCATAAAGGTACAAAACCAACCTGATTTCCGTCATATTTTCGACACATTAATTCAAGATTTCGTGTTATTATTTCGTCCTTATGGCATGGTCTTAGTGCGGTTTTTCTGGGCAGGGTACCGCGGCGGGCTGGACATTCAAAACGGGCATACTGGCTCGGAGGCGATTTACGAGCGACACGAGGAGCGGCAGATCATGTTCCACGTGGCGCCGCTGCTGCCGCACACGGCGGGCGACGCACAACAGCTGCAGCGCAAACGACATGTCGGCAACGACATCGTCGCTCTCGTCTTCCAGGTAAGCGCTGAGTTTGACTCTTCTGACGTTAAAAGTATCCTGATGATTACGGGAGTCTTGGCTGTTTCAGTGCATTTTTAGTGCAGATATATTTAAAGCCGCGCATTGCCAGCGACTCACAGGCCACCCTAACTCATTGGTGATCTTGGGAATCTTGCCTTGATTTTACTTAACCATCTATTATCTACGCTTTCAATGATTTCGCGACGATATATCTTTTATCCTGATCAAGGTGATTAAATTTTAAATTGAACACTTACGTTTTGATCTTTCTGTTTCCAGGAAAAGGCGACACCTTTCACTCCCGATATGATCGCCTCGCACTTCCTCCATGCCTTCATCGTGGTCACGCCTCTCGAGACAAACGGCGGGGAGACCAGGTAATGAAAAAATATTTAAAAAAAAAGAGGTGTAAAGTCAGCCAGTCCTTGAAGTAGCGAAGCTTTAGATGAATACAATATTCTTATCATTGTTCAAATTTTATAATGCAGTTTGTTCATAAATTGTTTGTTTAGTTTCATCGCTTACTCTCTCTTGTACACTTGTCAAGTTGTTTTGCATAAAGTTTGTATAAGTTCGCGAGAGCGCACGGGGGCGCTATTTGCATCTAGTGTCGGGAGAATTGCCCGGAAAAGAGAATGGAAATTCTCTTGGTAATTTATATGCAAACGAATCGCGACTTTGTAATCAGGCAGCTTTTAACTCGGCCGAATATACGGCTATTCAATCTGCCAGGTAATATTCCCTCGAGATTGATTTTGCTGATTAACGTGAATGTATGTAGTTTTGCCTTCATCATAGAGTACCATCTCATACAAAATATCTTTAGTACTAAAACGTAGTAACAGATGGCGCTACCATCAACATTTGTAAATTATGAAATGTAAATAAGCCGAATTCAGCATAAATAACTGTAAACATTTAAAGTAAACTCAAGCATATTTTATAAACTCAGCTTTACATCAACCTTAATTTGAAGAAAAAGAACACCATAAGTAATCAATTAAAAATACGAAGTTATAAGCTAATTCATCTATGAGGCTCGCGTAATGTTTTGCATCACGAACGGTAGATGGCTTATAACGACATTCTCTTCTAACGACGTAAACATGACGTTATGTGAGACATCAGTGTATCTACTCATCTAGGCCAGTGGTCGTCAAACCGCAGACCTCTGTAGATATTGGTGCGACCCGCTAGTTTTTCCAACATTTCGTTTTAACAGACTTAAAATCGTGTCCGTGGTATCAATTCTCATCAGAGATAATGTCATTCTTGTAATAAAAATAATTTCATTGTTTAAATTAGAACTTAAATCATTTTTTATTATATTCCCAGGTACAAAGTGGCCGTCACCGCGCGTGAGGATGTCCCATTCTTCGGGCCGACTCTCCCACAGCCGTCAGTATTCCGCAAGGGGCGTGAATTCAAAGAGTTCCTGCTTACCAAGTTAATCAACGCGGAAAACGCTTGCTACAAAGCTGCTAAGTTCGCACAGCTCGAGCTGAGAACGCGGGCATCGTTACTACAGAACTTAGCTGAAGACTTGAAGAGTAAAACGATAGAGTTTCTTGGTACGGGGGTGAGAAGCGAGCCCGTCGCAGTCTCCCCGCAGCCGGAGGGGTTTGGTACTCCAAAGCTGGACGGCCCGGGCGCCAGATTTATCGAGACAGTGAAGAAAGCAATTTACAAAGGCAGGTTAGTTCAGGCATTGGTTTTTGATTAACAATGTTTTATGTCTTATATATAAGTTTACATTTTGCCTTTTTATTTTTAAATTTCAAAATGTTTACTAACACTCAAACAAATTAATGTTTAATTTTATGCCTACGAGCTTTTTGATTCTTTACCTTTAAAGCGTTAACTGGGTCTTCTTAATGTATTTCTTATAAATTAATGGTTAAGATTAATTACTTCTTTTTAGAGATTTTACGATACCTGATTTTAAAAAATATCTCAGGGTTGTTAGTTTGGACTAGAGATAATTAATTAAAAACTGACGTAATTTGATAATTCTCAGACTTTAACGTTTGTTTATTGTTTATCGCACAGATCGCCTAGCGACCCATCGGGGGACAGCTCGAAGGGATCACTTAACAAGAAAATCAATATACACGATACACCTACCCCAAACGTAAGTACATAAATCATATGTTTGTTATTTCAATACAACATTAATACCAGAGTTTAATAAACAGATATATGAATGATTATACTTCTGATAGCAATTAATTAACTAATTAATTGAATAAATTAATTATTAGACTTGTTAAAAAAATCTATTGACTTAATTAAATAAAAGCGACTTGATGTAGTATTGAAAAATAAAAAAATTTAACTGTAGCCTATGTGCCATTCCAAATAATATTTTATCTATGTGCCAATTTCATTCAGATCCGTTAAGTCGATCTGGAGACACCTGCCACCAATCTGTGCTTATGTCTTTTTCGTAGATATGTCCTGAGTTGACACGTATTGACGATAAGTTTGATCTTTATATTCAGAGCGGTCGTTCGAAGACGTCCGTAGCATCATCTTCGGCGTCGGCGGTGTCGGTGCGGTCGGCCGGCGGCTCGGGCGGCTCCAGCCCCGACGTGACGTCACGCGCCGCGCCGCCACGCCCACACCACGACCACAGCGACGACTCCAGCCTCAACTCCGTCGACCTGGATCCGCTCGGTGAGATGCACTTTTAGACCTGTTAATTAGTATATTTTGTTGATGTTAAGATCCTTATCCATTGGCACAACTAGCCATACAAAATGTACATTTTGTACTGGCTCGACTACCATAAACATAATAATCGCGCAGAGTCCTGCGGTGTATGGAAAAGGGATCTTTACTAGTAAACTGAGATTTCTAACAGTTATGTACAATCTTCAATAATTATGAACAACATGTATTTTTAATTTATCATACCTTTTAAATCCCAGCAAAAACCCTGTAAACACAAACGTTTTCGTTACTTACATCGTATTTTTTTCTCCGTTTATAACATACATTCCAAGTTACAATTACATCAAACATTAATCTATATTTAGATTGAACTTGTATTTCACGTTTGAACACACATATGTAGTTGTTAAAACCTTTATTAGTTAGTTTTCAACCTTATGTTTTCTGTAGATTAATCATTTATTTATTATATAAATTAAAATACCTTTTTTCCTTTCAATTAGACGACAAGGACTGGCTGAGTTGTGGTAAAGGCGCAACAGGTTAGTCCTTAAAAATATAGCTAAAATGTCACATGTAATTCTCATATACCATTTAAATAACATCGTTGATGTGAATGAAAAATCGCATGAAATCATGATTTCACAAAATATATCGTAATATTAGATGCATATGAACTTATTCTATTTAATACATTCTAATAAACAGTCTCTCGACCTTAAAATTATAACATTCCAATTCACTTAACAAGATAGAAAATAAAAAAGATTTAAAATTTAAAAAACAAATGTAACAACCATCATTTTGTAAACAAGTTCAAATAAAGTTAACTATCGTTTTTGAAGACTAAAATTTTTCAAACGTTATTTTTTGTAAAATCTATAAATTGTTGCATTACTACGGGTTTTAATTATCGAAATACTTGTTTAAAACATTTTGCTATCTCCATTTTTTAAATACGATGAAAGGGATGTCAAAATATTAACAACAGCGTTAAGTAACATTTCTACTGACTATAGAACCATAGGACATTTGATATAGCTTGAAGTCTTGTTTATCTCGCCAGAGGCCAAATTTTAGTACTTTTATTCCCACCATAATCTTAAAAGGAAAGAATAAGAAAGGAAGTGAATTCGGTGAAAGGGTGCTGTGCGTCCCGCACAGGAAAGAGATTATCGTAATTCTGTGTCCGTCCCCCCCTCTTGTGTCGATGGGTAGTGGTCAGTTCGCAAATTCAGGAAACCACACGTTACTTTGCAACCTTGTACAAAAAAAATAACCTATAATGTCTTCTAGGTACACCAGTATACGTGGACAGCGACACCGGTCTGGAGTCGATGTCGTCAGCGGAGGCGGGCGCCGGCGGGGCGGGCGCGGCGCGGGGCGAGGCGGGCGCCCGCGGTGATCTCGACCTGCTGCGCCAGGAGGTGTGCCGTCTTAAGAACGACAAGCTCGATCTATTGAAGCAGAACATTGTAAGTAAAGAAATCATTTTAGCAAATTTTATGATATACCACGGGCTAGTCTATGCTATCTTAACTTTGACGGTGAACTTACGTATTGTATAACTTATCATCAAAAATAATATTATTCATTAACTTTGTTCCAGACATGGCAAAACGAAATAAAATGCCTTCGGGAGAGGGAGATCAAATTGCAGGGCGAGTTGATGTCCCTGTCCAAAGAAATGAGAAAGATACGCGAGCACCAGAGCACCATCATACCGAACCCATCGTCGCATGACTCCACCGCTTAGAACAGTTACAAATTACTATGATTAAATGTGATTCTAAGTTTAGCATTTGAGTTGGCACGTCAGATACAAGGACACCCTTTGTCTCGACGTGCCAAATCAATAACAACTTGTATCTCCCTAAGCGTTAGCTCTGTCCAGACCATTACACCAAACATGTTGTCCTTGTTTCTTGTGAAGAAACTGTCAATATGTACTTAGGTAATGTTTGGACAGTGCCAGCGTGAAGTCAGATATTACTAAAAAGCCTCAATGTGTAGTAATGTTAGAAACATTATATTTTCCTCAAAATCTGAATTTGGAATCTGGGAATGATTGTGCAATATTTAATTTGCAATACTTTACGTAATTATTACGTATAAATAATTTCTTTTATATGCAATGACAAAGTTTGCCTAATCCATACATTCCTATAATATTTTCAACGATGTGTATTATTGGATATGTATGGACTTTGTACATTCAACGTGTGTTTGATCATTTCGCATTTAAATCGAAAAATGTAAGCTTAGATTTTCGCTTGACTGATTAAATGCTATGATTATATTTACCTTTGTATAGTTTTAGAGAGAATTTGATTCGACTCTTCATGTTGTACCTAAATTAATATTGGAATTTCACATTACTACTTCAACTTGTCTCACCACTAAATTCAAATGACTTTCTAAACGCTAATATAAAATATTGTTGTTTCTGGTTCCACAAAGAGAGTGAAAGAGATGACGATATATTTACAAATGTTTCGTTAGTAGACAATATAAACTTTGGGAGACAATTTTGTGTGTATCCTTTCACAACAAAGAACAAATAAAGGAGTAAATTTGGGTGATAATTTTTCCCTTTTAAATTAATTTTTTTATTATATATTCCATCTTGTAGAGCAGAATAAGTATTAATAAAAAAAATCTCGAATTAGACACGATTTTATATGCGCATAAATGAAAAAAAAATCTTAATGTGTAGAAATCTGTATGTACTTCTGTACTAGGCACTCGGTACTAAGTAGTTTGTAATGTTGGCGCGTCGACCGAAATATCTCAAAGTCTCTGACAGTTGATTTTATGTTACACATATGTAACATTTTAGAAAAATTTTCAATGTATAGTTTTTATAAGTATTAAAAAATGTAAAAAAAAAATCAACTAACGGTACCTACGAAATTTAGCCTTGACTTGTAGAGCCTTTACATAATATGGTGCATTAGAAAGTTGTTGATAGGCGCAATATTATAGTCTGTTATATATTAGAATTTCTATTTTATAATATTGTAAAAATACTATCCCAGTATATTTATATATTTCATTTGAGTGCAATTATTTCCTATCTGAAGGAGAGGCACAGAATCTGTTCCCTGTCACTTAAGTTCTCCAGTTATTGTAAATATATTTTAACTGGACTTAGAATAATTTAATTAAACAGTATTTTTTTTCTAATTTATGTTTAATTTAAGTGTCGTTTCTCGAGTGTCTTTGACTTTTGATGTTTTGTTGTTTGTAATTAATATTTTATACCAAAGTTAACATTCCCCACTATGATAGTGTAGTTTTTTTTTTAATTCACGTTTATCGATATAAATACGAAGTAACAGTATTCTTGATTTAATGAACGGAACACACGAACATTTCTTTCTAATTTTACATTTAATATCATATAAATGTAATCTTTTGGATGTTTGTTCAACTGTTGATTATGATTAAGTGAAATGAAAATGTAACTGTTAATTCGACTTTTCTCGACCTAAACCAAATATTGCAAGCGCGGAGCGTTAGAACATTATAGATTGTAACATTAAGAGATACTATTGAAATATATAAATAGTTAATTACTAAATAATATATTGTTTCATTACATGAACATTCATTACTGCTGACAAAAAGACCCTGCACCTACTTGCGAAACACGCAAGCGAGCGCCTGACCTTTCGCAGGCTGTCGGGTAAAATGTTTACCTATTGAAAAGTAATCGTACGGAAATGCCCTGGTGTTGAATGAAGTTCCTCTTTCGAGTGAGTCACATATTACACATTTAAAATACTCGTTTGGACCCGACTTTATATATTTTTTTTGCATGCCACATTTTTATTAATTACAACGCCATCTGTACGCACGCGTGCAAACCTAGCAAAGTTCCTAACCAGCACCAAAAAAGCACAAACGGCTTGCAGCGGGACTCTTTAATCAGGGTAACGGTTTGTTGGACCGCTCACTAGATGGAGATATTCATTTTTAACAGTATTTGATTTTATTACAAAAAAGCTATAGCTTCTATTGTAATACATTTAATTATTTATAAGGTGCCTGCCTAATTACCCTTATTTTTTGCTATTCTGATGTCATTGCAAACATCGTTGTTTTTAATTAACCCCTTTTGTCAGTTCTTATGTTTGAAGGATACAAAACCTCGAAATAAACTGAAACTGCGAATTAATCAAATATAAAAAAGTGTCATCTTATACAAAAGCTTTGAAGTATCCTAGGTAAACACTGAGTTAATTATGTTTTCAAATGACTTTGACCTAAAAAAAAACAAAAGCTTATCTAAAGCTGTACATCTCAGGGAATTTCAAGGGCTTTAAGGATTAACGTTTTAACTTTATAATTTATTTTTCTTATACAATCTTCTTTAAATTTGAGAAAGTTATTAATTTTGCTCGAACCACTTGTATTTTAATTATTACGTCATATTATATATTATTATGTTAATTATTTTAATAAAAAAATGAAAGTTGTACATCAATTGCTTATTAATTAAACGTTATAATTATAAAAAAATACACGATTTTAACATGTTTAAAGTAATTTTATGGACCATTTTTTATTTGATGAATTGAAAATAAGCAATTCCAGATGCATTGAATATGAAACCGCTAAGCCTACGTATGGATTAAACTTTTCATATGTGACTTAAATGTGTTTTAAATATTTTATATGTGTAACAATGACCTATGTTATCATTAGTAAGTCTATTTTTAAACATTACTTTTGTAGTTTGGCAAGCATTTTCTAATTAAAGAATAAACATAAGTGCGATTTTGATAGTTGTTTTCAGTATTACAAAAATATTTACAAACGATTCTTTGTTTCGATAAATTGCCGTTAAGAATTACAAGCAAAGTTAACTGAACATCGAAAAGGTGGTATTCGATTTATCATCGTTAACTTGAATAACGGCGTACATTAATTTTACTTAGTATTAACAGAGCTAAGGATTTTTTTTATCTTGATCCAAAAAAAAGAAAATCCGTTTTACATTTGGGAATAACGTAGTTTGTATTTAATATATACATGCTCGAGATAGCAACTAAAATAAAGTCTATAATTACATATCAAGGTATATAGTGAGTCAACAACCCTTATCTTCTTATTTTTGTTTATTCTACGCCAGATATCAATGTTTGTCAGTGTTAAAACGAATTGATATTCCTATATTCGTATCATCCATATTATCCAATACATGCATGGACGACCGTGATTGAATTCTACGGATAAACAGATTTGAAATTTGTCAGCGCGTTATTTATGGGTTCGAGAATATATTGAATTATTATATTTATTTGCCGTACGTAGATTTAAGATTGAATTTGTATCACACGATCGTAAAAATTGTATTTATTCAAGGAATCTGTACCTTTGACAAACTTTATATAAACGTTCCGCGATGACACGAATTGCCATTTACAATGTTTATCTTTTGAATCGGTTTCATAAAAGTCGGGAATGCAATTTAGTGTACATTTTAAAGTGAAATAAAAAGAAGGATTCAGATGTAAGATGCTGCTAAATTAAACTGTTAAAACTTTAGTGAGACATTTCACTGTACTACTAATAAAACGGCTTAACTCACGTGTGGTGTAGATCGGTGTAGGTACCGACTGGTTTCGGACCCGTAGTGAGTCGTTCGTAACGTGCGTCGCGACCGCGAGTACAGCCCAATAGTTTACTCACCCTGATAAAAGACCCCCGATGGATCCGAAACAAGTCGGTACCTATACGTAAGTTGAGCCAGTTTTATTACTAGTGTAATATGCTGATATTGAGTATTTCGGTCTAATTTACCAAAAAATTGTTCAGTTTTAAGCGTACTGTAGTATGAACTTCATAAAATGTTATTCCAAATATAAGAACCACTGAAATTACAGATGGTTGGGGATGGGTGGAAATTATACAAATAAAAAAAATGCTTGTAATGTATACAAGCATTTTTTTCGTTAATATAAAATGTACATGTTTTAATAATGTTTTACGTAATTAATAATAATTATCGTAATTCATTTATTTTAAAAGATGTTATCGAAGTATTAATTTCATTAGTTCTACACTGTATCCTTCCCGGAGCCGCCCTGTGTTGGAAATCCCCAGCGATTTGCCTCCCAAAGATGTTTAATTACCAAGAAATTTTGTTTAAATATTTTATCTTAATAATTAATTACATTCAATTCTCTTAGTATATTTTTTGCAGGCATAATAATAAAACAACTTGTAAACTACCATAAAATACGAAACTTTATTCTATAAAGTTTGAACATTAATTTTAACAGACTTCAAACAGGAGGTATCAGATCGTCTGGGTTTTTTTTCTAGTAAATTATTAAACTTTAATTTATATATTTAAATTTCTAATTGGGACTGGGTCGCGATGGCGCGGGATCGTATTGGTTGAAGGCTTTTGTTCTCGGAGGCCAAGACACGTTTCGGGTCGCTGCGCCACTCTAGTTAGTTATGTACTAGAGATTTGTACGTTACATCCCTCCAATGCTCAATTCATATAATTTCTATTCCGAAAGGTAAAGTAAAAACATTAAATATATTCTGTTACAATATTCCTGTACTTTTATCATATTTATTGTTTCAACTACACGAATTTATTGTACAAAGAAACTTTTATGAATTACTCTTCATTTTCTCTACTATATACAACGTATGTTTTTGTTCTAAAAGGGTTATATCAAATGTTAAATAACCTATTCATTACTTTCACAAGTCTGGAGTCTTAACCTTTCAGACACTGTGTTCAGACGTACAAAGTATTTTTACGCAGAAATATGACGATATAAGCTGAAGTTTAGATATATGACAGCAAGCTTTACACTGTCAGACTTTAATACAGAGAACATCTACTTTGAATTACAGTACATTTAGACAATATTACGTTCCCTTAGATTTTAAATATTGTTTTATACTAGCTACTGCCCGCGACTCTGTCCGCGCGGTTTTAAATTTAATTGAATTAGTAATGTATGAGTTTTTTTAGACTACTCGCAAAATACATCTGAGCAACATTTCATCGAGATCCGTTTAACCGTTTTGGAGCTATGTTACAAACATCCATACAAACCAATATGACTTAGGGTCCTTCAAGAAGCGAGCGTACCTCTATCTCAAAGGCCGGACCTGTGGTTCCTCTAGTATTGTAGATGTCAATGGGCGGCGATGATCGCTCTTGTGATCCCGCCGCACGTTTGCCTCCCTTCTCGTATAAAAAAATAGTATCGTATCATCATCAACATCAATCACTATACGTCCCCACTGAGGGGCTCGGAGCCTGCCTTATTATTGGGGGTAACTAGGCCATAGTAAACCATCATTTTTTGAGTATATTCGCCGATACGAGCGGGTTGCATCGCGATGTTGTCATTGGTAGTATCATATGTATGTTATTACTTAGCCAATATACTTAACTATATAAAATTCAGCAAACCCTTTCACTAATAGAAAATTTCGCTAAAATACACCTCAATATAATAAGTATTTTTCTATATATTTTTTTTATTAAAATATAACCAGACAGCGGGGACCAATCCATCCGATATGATCTCTTCTCGAATCAAATTTCGTTTCAATATTCGAGGGTCACTGTAAAAGCTTTTAGCTATTTCATAGACTATAACATTATATACAGAATACTTCAGCACTACAAATATATTGAAATGTTTACAAAAATGACGTTGCCTGTTTCCATTGCCGAAACATGTATTCGAAACATTATATCTGTTTTATCAAAGAGAAATGACAATGTACATTTATATTACTTATGGAATACGAATTAAATATAAAGAATTGGAAATGAATTCGGGGCCTGGTGGTCGATGCGTACCACCCATCCAGGGAACCACGCTTGTTAGGACATCAGTCCCCCGACCACAGGGGAAAACAACGAATCCATTTAATTTTATTTATATTTATTGTACTTCAGGGATAACAAACAAAATGTACCAGTTTATATATCACCGGCAAACCTCTTAACGAACTTGCCTTATTTCCCTCGAGACAGGTGAATCTAGAATGTATTTTAACTGCAACAACGACTACATTTGAATAGTGAAGACTAATTAAATGGGCTTATATAAAGATTTCAATTTTTATGAAGTTTTTTTTGTCGTATAGGGTGGCATGTGAGTAAACTATTAGAAATCACATCGGATGAAACGCGAAATTTTTCTACTTAACTTTTTTTCCTGTGGTCGTACTACTCCGAGCTATTTTGGCCATAACAGCTAATGCTGCTGCCTTTTCTACCCCTGATACTGCCATACATCGTTATTACACTTTTGTTACATTTTCAATATTTAGAATGAAAACGTATATCTTGTTAACACTCGTACTAGATAATATTTATTATATGTTACGTACTAGAATACAGTGTTGTTTAGTTATTCGAGATGTAACATAATAACAAGCCAAGCGTTTTTTTCCATTCCACGCAACATCTAACCTTGTTATTTATATCCAAGGAAATGTCAAGTGAAGGATATTAATGCGTTTGTATCAGTAACTTTGGATGTTATATTCACGTTGTAAAAACTTGATATTTTAGTTTTCTTTTATTATTATATTGAAATTATCAGCGAAAGAAATGACGTCAAAGTATAGAGGTAATAAAGTAAAGAAAAAGATGAGGTATACATAAACGAACTAATTTATATTAAATAAAAAAAAAAACTTGAAGAAAGGGAATCCAAAATTTTTAATCGCTCTATCTGCAATTGTTTAAAATTTCGTGTCGCATTATTATAAAATAATTAAGCTTGTCTAATAGCTACGTTAAAACTTCGGCGACGGTCCCCACTTATATGAGACCCTTTGACGAAATTTTATGTCCCCGTAATTAAGGTTTGATTTAATTAAGGTCTATATATAGCAGCGGTTAGAAAAAGGCTAATGATGGTGATGATTTGAAATTTTCAAATTATATATTCCCTCTTTCGCGGTTTATCCTTTTGAAAAATAAAAATTGATATTGTATACATTTATTTTACATCTAATAAGATAAAGCTATTTTATCATAGTATAGACATGTATCAGATCCTTTGGTAAAATAACTAACAAGATTCATCTAATCTCATTAAATATAATTCGTCTTGTCCCCTTTGTACAAAGATATCTCTTTCAATGCAAAGCAAAAAAAGCAAAATGTTTATTCGATAGAGGAATTTTGAAAGTAATATATGAAATGAGCCAACGCTTCAAAGAAAGAAAATGAAACTGGAGTTAAAAATGGCACTTAGGTGTAACACGGTTTATTTCAATAAAATTATTTTTACAAAAGGAAAACGTCGCTCTTGAATCAAAGTCTAGTCAGGTTTATGATTCAATTTGGACTAACTCGTGTAGCGTTAGTGGAATTTGTGCAACTGCAAACGTCTGCATGACTTTCGCAGTTTAATACGGTTCGGATTTAGGGTTTGCAATATTTTAAATACGACTCCGGCACAACCCTAAATATTTGAATACGAATTAAGCGGAGCGTTAAAATTATAAGCTTTTTTTTTCAGACCAAACTTTAGATGGATACAATTTAATGGATCAATTCAAATCTAATTTAAATTAAATTATTATTCGCCAGAGGATATATAAAAATCCATTTGGACACAAAGAAACGCAAAGTTTATTTTATAAACCTCCAAAGCTTTTCCATTACATTGTTTTTGTACAAATTTGGTCTTTTACCTTGAATTTCTTTTTTTAATTTGTAAAGTACTAACTGTTGCTCGCGACTCAACACGGGTATAAGAAATATCCCTTTACTCCCGTACGTGACATATATCTTCCATTGACTGTCTCATCAAGATCGAGTACTGTCCATTTCTAGGTGATAATCTACAACAAATGAGGACTCGTGGAGAAACAGTTTTGTTATTATAATTAACCCAAATACATAATGTATATGAAATAAAATGTCATTCACAGTGAGCGACGGGCCGCGAACGCGCGATAGTACCGTTCCCACTCACCCTGAAGATGAGCCCGCGATGGGCTCGAAACTAGTCGGTACCGACACCGAGTTACACGTGAGTTAAGCCGTTTTATAAGTAGTGTAATTGTTAATATATTGAATTTTTCGTACTTATGATAAGTTCATGTGTTGTTACTCAGCCCAAATGGCAAAGTACATGAAATTATTTTACCGACAAGGATGTGATCTATTACCAATTGGTAATATTTTTTTTCATTAAATTATATTTTCATTATTTCTAATAATCAATATGTAAAGTACCAGTAGCCTAATAGTCCAGGGTACGAATTTTCCGTTCACATGGTCGAGAATTCGAATCCCGCCATTCGACTATTGTAAACCATCTCTTAATACAAGCTTAAAACTTAGTTCGAGTTGTAAAAAATAAGAGTAAATTAAGAAAAAATCTGCTAGTATTTAAACAAAAAAAAAATTACACCACAAGTTCATCTTAAGGTAACTTACCAAGTTCACCAACACCTGATTCCCATACCGCTGCATCTGATCCCTCATGTGCCGAGTATACGCGGCCACGTGGTCCTCCGCAGACAGCACCATCGCCGGCTTGTACTTCAAGTCCGGGTACTGCGACCAGAACAGCGGGATCGAACCCCGTGTTTGAACAAACGACGACTTCTCACCGCCGCGTTCTATTATCTGTTCCGTTTCTACGAAGTTAGCTACATTGCCCTGAGAAAAAGTTTTGCATTTGCTTTTTATCTACATTTTTTTTGGATTCAAGTCCTAAACAATGTACCAACGCGTCCGTTCGCGGTGGTCTACATTAAAAACTACAGTCGTTAGAACGTTTCATACGTATTGAGTCGACGAGAGAGAGAGTTTTTAAATATGTTTGTGAGAAAGTCAATCAGAGCAGGCAGACGACTGCTTTTCACTATTATCCCGGTTTTTGTGCTCGTTCGTTAATTTATGAGAATCGACGGTGTTTGCGGACAAGGCAAATAAGTGGAACACCGCGAACGGTTGCGATTGTACAATGGAATTTCAAATTCCTTCAATTTTGTTTAGATATTTCAAGAATTCAATCATATTTTTGTCACACGTACCTGAGCATCGGCACCGCGCATGAAGAACCTGGTGCCAGCTCTGTCGACGCAACGCCTGGAGACCAGAGACCACATCAGCTGGTGGCCGTTCACTGTTACATTGTTGATTGCCACAACTGGATAGATATGGTCAAGGAAATATGGGAGTCAGTCGCAGTGCAAGCATACAGAACACTTAATACTTCTTTCTTCTTCTATTCTTTTTAAACTATTAAAACTTTCGTGAGACATTTCACTATATAACTTATAAAACGGCTTAACTCACGTGCAACTCG
>JAODUI010000007.1:4094979-4112335 GCA_027563995.1 Papilio gigon | reverse complement strand
AGCCCCCGATGGGCTCGAAACTAGTCGGTACTGACACCGAGTTGCACGTGAGTTAAGCCGTTTTATAAGTAGTATACCTTTACAACTGTCTATATTTAAAAACCGTTACATTACTAAACGGTTAACAAAAATCAATTGCTCAGACACAATCATATTATATGAAAATTATACTCAAATGAAAGCCTTTGTAGCGAGGAGACGTCTTCAATAGCGGGTAATATCATTAACGGAAGCTTTTAAATTGCAATTACGCTTTGAACCTGACAGAAGCGATACTAAATTGTTTTATAGACTTAAATAATATTACCATAGTATTCTACTATGGCGTCTTATGTTTAATTATCATGAAATTAAATAGATATTTGATATAATTTGATGTGATGTGATTTTATTCATAAAAACCGAGTCGCAATGAATGTTAGATTTGTTAATTATTTAATGTCGGGGTAGCAGCAATGAAGCCAGTAAACATAGTTAAGCTTACAACATTTTTATCGATCTTACATAATAACATATGTTTCCTAAATAAGTGCAATAAATGGAAGGTTTACAATAATTTACAATGTAAATCGTTTTAATTATAAGTTAGGGACAAAAACGCTATTAAATAATGTAAGACAAACTTCTTTTTTTTAATTTCCAAGACCTTGGAAATACCTGTAAAATGCCAGGAACATTTTCGAAGAATTAATTAAAACATTTATTTTAATAATTCGTAGTAATTGGCAGAGGCCGCCGCAGGCCAGTACGAGAGAAATTAACTCGGCGCTTCTAAATATTTGCATTCACTTTTAACTGTAATCATTTCAATTTAGTTAGTACGATTTAGTACCTCGCTGTAACTTTGCTCGGTTACAAATAAAATATAAGTACAAATATGGTATTTAAAAACATAATCAATGGTCTGATACTTCATTATTTTAAAGAACGATAATTAATTTCGTGAAAATATGAAATTTGTACATATATAGTAATATTAAGAAAAACAAATAATCACAAGATATGGAATATTTTTTACTATAAAAAATGGGAAATACATGTAATTTTAAAATCAAAATTCTAAAGTATATCTGAAAAATGAATCCAAGTACTGACATTTATTTTGCAAGCTAGTACTGTATCGTAAATGCTATAATTTGACCCACATTGTAGTTGGTACGTACGTGTTCTATTTATTATTCCTGTCACATTAAGCATAATACATGGCCGCCCCCGTTTCGCCTTTTACTAAACAGCATAAATCTAAATTTGTAGACATTTATCCAACTACTCGTAAAAACTTAAGATAAAAATATATTCACATTTATATAAATAAAAACAAACAGATTTGAAATAAAACATATAATTGAATTATCTATCGCAATAGAATATTGCACTTAAAATGTACTATTGCGTAGCACGGAAATGCTGCGTCGTAGCACATTAATGCTAGCTTGGCAACTGATCGACATAAACATAGAACACGTGTGAAGGCTATTAGCTCCCGACACCTATTAGGTCATCAATTTAAATTGTATATTGCACGGTTAATAGTTTAATGCGTCACTTTGTAATGTACACGTCAAATAATAAAAATAACAACACGCCTGTCTAAATAATTTCATCTTTGAAACGTTAATCACATCATCAGCTCACTATACGTCCCCACCGAGGGGCTCGGAGCTTACCCTATTATTAGGGGGTGACTAGGCCATAGGTAGGTATACATTCGGCGAAGAAATTCAAAGATATGTGTGAAATCAACCAATATTCTTATACAGTGCAAAATAAATCTACAGACAATTAAAAAGACATGTCAACCAGTGACATTTGTCAACGCGTGGCTTATTTCCCATTTCCATTGAATTTCACTACAGTTACAATTATATATTTACTTGAAAAGAAATCCTAAATAGCTAATATTGAATACGTCAATGGAACCAGGAACAAATTCGTAGAAACTTACTTTCAATTAATCAAATTAGGTTGTACTGTAATCAACGTTTCATTAACGGTACAAGAAAATTTCGACGCGATAAATGTCAGAGTAATTTGAGTACTTAGGCTTAAAGTACAAGAACAAAAGCCATTAATTAGTTGAAATGTTACAACGAAGCTTAATAAAGGACTATTCCTGAATCCTTACCGAATTCTGGTTAATTAGCATACGAATCGTGAAGCCAACAGTTATTGATAATTTCTATTATATTGCTTAATTAAATTTACGTTCCACGCTTAATTTTACTCGTCAACCTTTCATCTTGAATTTTAAATTAATTATAAGACATCCTGTATTTTATACGTGGTTACTATTTATTTTGTTAACGTAGTTGTTGACTTTAAAATGATATCGATGTAAACGTAGTATGTAAGCGTCATAAAATAACAGATTTTTATGGACGTTGATACAACAAACGTCAATTACCAACTTTATGCGTTCGGGACAAAAAAGTCACATTAGGTTCACATTCGGCGAACGCCCCGGGCGTCCTACACATTTCGACACAAATTAAAAACTCGATTACAAATCTAAATAAACTTTAATCTCTCGAGTATCATTTCTACTTTTACATTATATTAAAAAAAAACACAAAGATCAAAGAATAACGACATTCTCGTTTTTAGACGAACGAAAACATTTTATTACTGACTATTATATAAAATACCTAATACATATGTATAATGCCTCAATAGCCTAATGGATATGGATTCCAGATCACGTGGTCGAGAGTTCAAATCCCGTCATTCGACTATTGTCGTGGACCATATCCTAGCACAAACCTAAAGTTTAGTAGGAGTGATAAAAAATTATTAGTAAATTAACAAAATCTACTAATATTTAAATGAGTAAAAATGTTTATATTAAGATTAGTATAATTTCAAATCGCAACAATTATTTTCTTTATTTATTACAAGGCTGGTTCTACGTTAATTTCCTTGAGAAAGTACATAAAAGGCTCTGTAGCATAGAACAGATTGTTTATTGTACTTCGCATCTTATCTGTACCAGCCACAAGCCGTAAACCTGCACCGCTCAGAATTAATTATCCTTCAGAAATGGTTTATTTACAGTTAAAATTCAAATTTTAGTTTAACTTCAGACTTTAGTTAGTTCTTTGATAGTAACTGGAGCTTTTATTATTTCGAACAATGTTAACAAATGATTTATCAGCAAAGTTTTTATAATTTTGTTTAAGGCATATTTTAAGCATCAACTATTGTTGTGAGTTTAAAACGTCATCATGCTATTATTACTGACCAACATATTAACACTTTCGTATTCTACACTGATTGAAGGATGGTGTCAATAATTAGTTTAAAAAATGCTTTTACATTTCTATTTGCGAGAAGTTTATTGTACATTTATTTACGACTCAGCCCGTCAAGAGCATGTTTAAAAGTTTGTTAGTTAAAAGCTTGGGGTAAGTAACGAAGTAGCTTTACATTAAGTTAGACGCGTTCTTGGAATTACTTAGAGCGTTTTGAACAGTGTTCAACGGATAAACTTACGTAAAAATTTATTTAATTAGAATGGCGAACCGATTCTATTGGTTTCCTATAAGTATAATAAATAATTTAAATATGATTTTAACATGTTTATGATACAATTTTTTTGGCCTCGCAATAGTGTTAGTTTTTAAAGACATAGATAAAAACTCCCGTGAAAGCCTTAAAAAAAGCCCTTTTTCATTTCCCATACTAGCGTTTTTTTCAGAGGAGGAAATGTTTTTTTTTTGTATTTCCTAATAAATTCAAAAATCTGTTTATTTATTACCTTTAAGGCGAAACAGAGTTCGCGGGGTCAGCTAGTTATAGTCATAAAATATTAACCAAAACAATAGCTTCGAAGTCACCAAATCTACTCTGAAACTGAAACCTCGAGTAACTTGCGTATAGTTTCTAGTTGAAATACGAATACATGCATACAAGAATTAATTTTACCGACTGTTTGAACACGTTCTATAGGTCATAGTAACTTCGCAACTTAATTATAACTTAATGCATACGTTTACAAAGTCGAAGCAACTCGGTAAACAAATTTAGTGTTCTGTTCTCAGTCTGCTGCACGATTTTCATTTGTCTTTAACAGAATATTACATAACGTTGAATTATTTAGTTATTAAAGTAGTTAATGCAAAGGTTAGCCGAGACGAATTCGCTTCACGTATTCATAACGTACATTTCATTAAATAATAAATATATCTCGACCGGCAAGTATACCTAAGTAAAAAAGTACAGCAAAATAAATTATTTACTTTTTATATCTACTTATGTATAAAGATTTAACTGAATACAGAACCTTATTACAACCTCCTTTGACCGCTCTTCCTATTGAAAAATATACATTTAAAGTATTTCAATGAATCTAACCTTTCAGGAAATAAGTCTTTTAAGATGGCCAGCTTACAGAATGTAAGAGAATTTATCTACTAGCATCTTGAAAACTCATTCAAGTTAATCAGGAAAGGTTCAAATCTCGATTTTATTTACTAGATTTTGTGTTGTAATATATATGTAATAATGTAATTATTTCTACATAATACTGTATTTAGAGAAAAAGAATAACCATTCGATGATCACCTTTGATTCCGGCAGCTCGTTAGCTGTCTTCTATTTAAAAACTTAAAAGAGAAACCAACGTGTAGATCATATTTATATGAGACTAGCTGACCCCGGGAACTCTGTTTCGCCTTAAAGGCAAAAAATAAACTGATTTTTTAATTTATCAGGTAATACAAAAAAAAACATTACATCCTCGGAAAAAAACGCTTGTATAGAAAATGGGAAAGGGCTATTTTTAAGGCTTTCACGGGAGTTTTTCTAATTTTTCTCACCTTTTAAACCTTTCCTAGACCTCCACGGACATTCCAACACCAAGATACGATAAATCCGTTGAGCCGTTCTCGAGTTTTAGCGAGACTAACGAAGAGAAATTCATTTTTATATATATAGATTTTCTTCATTCATTAAAAACACCGACGTCTTTCCAGTAATTTATTACTAAAGTGATAAAATAAAATACTCCTCAGTAAATAAACCTCAGCTAAGTTAGTACTTAATTGAAGGTGTTAATGAAAACTTTCTAGTGAATGTGGTTGTGAGAAATTTTGCTTTGAAAATTATAATTAAATTTATGTCTAATAATTTGAATTTGTATTTATTTATAATATTAAAGTTTTGTGAATTTTACATCTTTATTCGAAAATATATTGGTATCCCGATTTTTCAAGTAGAATAGGTGACTATATACGAGTGTTGCGGAGAACAAATCTCTTTGACTTTACAAACAAACCTTTAGCCTCACACGTCAACCCTTATCGCATTTGCATTTTCATTAGATACATACTGTTTTTTTTTTTAATTCAAAACGCTGTAAAAAGTCTCATTTGTATAAAATAAATAAACGCATTTAAAAATAAACAGCCCGTGTTAACACTTGAATACCCTTGTCATTTGAAGCACTCGTACTTATGAATAACCTCGGCGAGCACTTGTAGCGGAAGCTCGTCGGAACTGAACATGACAGCTGTTAACTTGAACTGGCGTTTCGGATGAATAGTAATTTCCAACAAATGGCAATATTTTATTTCATTGCTTCGTTATTACAATCTCGACGGACTGTAACATGTGACATTGATATCTATCATATCTGATAAGCTCTCCTCTTACGTATAACCACTTTAACACAGTCCAACCACACATTCCGTCTTCCTCTACCTTTATAGCCATCCACATTCAATCTCATTACTTTCTTCTTAATAAATTCGTTAGGCTCAATTGAAATAATCACTTATACCGACGATGGAATTGAATTTTAACAAACATTTACGCTAAAGGAAAAGAGAAATGCAAATTAAAATCGAATTACTCCCAGAAAATTCGACCACAGAATTTTATATTTCACACAAACGAAAGAATTATTGAATTTAGAATTGTTCTGTCTGATTTTCATTTGGTGGATACAAACAATATTTAGAATTCACTGTTCACTTTTAATAAACGGCACAATGTGCAAAAAGGTTAGATTGTGTTCGCAAAAATATCCTAATCGGAACATGTAAGAACTAAAACTGAATAGGATTCTATCTGGGGCAAACGTGTCCTGAATGTGTAATAGCTTTATATAGAAGACTAAAACCACGTTAATTTAATAGACAGCTAGATACAAAAAGAAAAAAAATCATTTTAAATATTTGAATTTGGAATGAATAATTTTATCTTACGCCTTTACGCAGTTATGGGAAAGCGTTATAAACTGCGTAATTGTTTTGAGGGCCGTACCAAGTTAATGGATATTCCTTCCAGTCTTAGATGGATTTAACTTCATTACACTGAGATGAGTTCACAAATAACTTTATTCTCGTATATATTGTGTGTACTAATTATTTTTTTTGTGTATTTTGTATAAGTTGCATGTTTACTTATTTACGTACTAGTTATTTATCGTAGATTGACCATATAAGTATTCAATCTTCTTTAATACTTGAGCTATCAAATGAAAAAAAAAATTCAAAACATAATAGGTCTCACAATTAGCGTAATCAAAATATGCTTTATCACACAACGTAGTTATATAAAGTCTCTATTAGAATTATTTCACTGAGTATCGTACAGTAACGTCATTATACTACCGACGTAAAACCTATAATTTATGTAGAATTAGCAATCGGGTTGTAAAAGCTTCCGTTATTAAAATTAACTCTCATTTTGTTCGTCAGAAATGAATTCTAATTGATTATTATAAACGTGTCCGTTTTTTATTGAAATTGAAACTCAAGTACGCATAAATGACTATAAATCCTGAAATAACTTAGTTTTCGTCGAGAGTCCTGACTCATGACCTATAAAATATAATTTGAAAGAACAGGATAGGAAAAACAAAACGATTTTGGTACAAACTCACGAACTTTCACTTCATTTGTTTGACGGCTGAAATCTCTTCTAATTTGAAGAGCGTTCCAAATAAGAACAGATTGGCAGCGAAGGAAGCCGGAGTTTAATAGGGGACAAGAGAATACTGCGTTATTAGGTGAGTATATTTTATACATCATTTTATAATTTACTGATCTAAGAAAACAAATATTAAACAATATCTTCTCTTATAATTTATAGACTATTATTTCAGTATTTCCATAGTGTTTTTTTTTCTAAATGAACAAAGGTCAGTACAAGATTGGGATTCCTAGAATATGAAATGGACTGAATAAACATTTGGATAGACTAATGTAATAAAATTAATAAATCCTCTAATAGCAAGCGAAACTAAATATGAACGTTTAATTTATTTTTAATTCTTGTAAAGAGATCTGTTTGTGAATTCCCCTGAGAACCCAAGTAGACGTCAATCTTACTTAAATACATTACTTTAATTGGGTAAAGATTTTTTTTTTTGCCTTGAATTTAAAGAAAATGTTTAAATTACTTTGAAAAACAATGTAACAGAGTTTGAGAACTTTAAGAAGTAAACAACTAAATACGCAGGAAAGAAGTAAAACGTAATTATATATAAACTGTTGTAGTAATCTCAAATACTGAATCCGGCTATTTAGGTTCACCGGTATGAGAAAATGTCACTGCAAATGTAACCTTTGACCTTATGTTAAAGGTCTTACACGTAATTTAACCGTCGATGCATAGTTTATATTTTACAAACTTAATTTCTTAAGAAGCTATCTCCAAGTAGTGGATGGGTAGGACAGGCGATGATGGCGTCCTTTACCTACATCTATAACACCACAAATAAGACGATAATCATGTAAATTGAACTTAATTTCTAATATAAATTAAATAAACGTAAAGTCGTTTGAAAGACATTTCTCACTTTTCCTATTTTAACCTTCAAGAGGCAAACGTAATCAAATACTCTCTAAACAAGTTCATTAGAACTTCGGTTTATTTAAACTTTTAGAATTGAAAGGATTGTTAAAATACAATTAAATATTCTAATTTTCTTCTACGTGTTACAGTTTAGACTGTGTCTTTGTTTTTGAAATCTATCAAAGTTATATGACAGTCGTTAGACCTTTATAATTAAAATTATTAATGGAGTTATGCTTCAGTGTATATTAAAAATAGAAGAACAAGTAACATTCAATTAAAAAAAATATTAAACCAATGTGACTTTATTATGAAGCGGTCCGAAAGCGCGTGGAATGTCTCGTCGCATCAAATTCCGCGCCTTCGGACCGGACCAATATAACCTACCAACAAGATTCCTTAATAATTAGTTAAAAGGTAGAGAGTTTAAGGTTTACCACGAATAACATCGTTATCATTTGTTTCATAACTTTTTACTTTATTAGGAAATAAATGTACCATATTCCCAAAGTAGAGTCCCAAACGTAGGAATTTAACAAATTTAAAGCTAAATGGTGATAAATCTTCCAACTTTATTATTCTCAACAGACCAATTAAATTCCCAATTACTTGAATAATACAATGTTACTTTCAATAAAGCACTATTTGTACAGATTTAAGTACCTTTATGTCCTGACAATGAAATAATTGTACGTAATACGAATTGTAAAGACAAATTGAAATATAAGGAGAGTAATTAACATTTTGTTACGATACAATACGTTGGAGTTTTAATTAGTCAATTAACGTCTTCTTACTTGAAGACATTTCATTATATACTAGTACGTTCAGTCTCTCATGGTTACTTGAACAGTTAGTGAAGACTTTTCTTGCTAAACTAACACAAAGGAACTCGAGTGACGAACTAATGACGCTAGTGTCACTTCTATCTGAAATACGGGTCAATCTGTCCCATGTTTTTTTTATTTGTAAAAGGATTAAATAGTTTTATTCGTTCGTTTTATAATTATACATTAGCATAAAAAGCTTTAATTAGATTTGTGGACATTACCTTGGAATTTGACGACATAAAAATGTAAGCTTTTATTTAAGCTTTCAAATTGTAAAGGTCACTGGCCCTTGTCACGTTTTATTAAAGTCACAGCTTATAGCGATTTTTTTAAAGTTCAAATAAGCAGTCTAATATTACTAATGTATCATGAATTAAATTACTTTTTTTTTTGAAACGTGTACTTTAACAACTGTTATTGCTTCAGGGAGCTGCGAGGGAATAACTTTACCTTTAACAAAAAGTAAATATTGGATCTTGGAATAATTTACTGCATGGAATGGAATGAAATTAAATTATCTAACATCACTTGTTTTTTTTACATTAAAAACTAAACCAACGCTTGGCCACGATCGTATCCAATGACAAGTGATGATGTGTTCGAAAGAAGGTACGCGCTAGTTTAGTAAGTGCCTATTCACTCTACTCTTGTACAACTTTTGATGATAGACTTCAAGGATTTGATACATTTCATTTTATTAAGCAATATTTATTATATAAAATAGTAAACATAATCTTCTAACAAAATTAATATCAGAAATTCGTTATTGAATTCAACTCCGTCGCCATTGACACATAACGGTATTGAAGAAGTTTGCAACTCATTTGATTCTTTATTGACTGAAAAACTTTTCTCATAAATGTTGGGTCTACTGTCTGGAAATTTGTTCTTTCTTATTTTGAATATAAAATGTGAGAATAAGGAAGCATTATTAAATCAATAGTTGCTTGTGGAGAGTAATTCTAAGTTTACTATCGTATATTTAGATCCCACAACGATTGCCCAACATTCTCTAGTTCCGTATTATTTTTAATTCATTTAAATTTTTTACCTTAAAACGATGCTTTATAAATTTGTGATATTATCGATACGAGTTGTGTCTATTAATAGAACACACCACCGTTTTGAACTATAAATAATGCAGATGCCCTTGTATTAAAGATGTCCAAGTACGACACTAATCACTTTGTTGTTCCCACTGCTCGTTTGTTTTGTAAAAAAAAAAAACAAAAGTATACAAGGCAAAAAATACCGCTGTGAAATATATTCATTTATGTTACCACAAAGATCGTAAACCTGGCAAGGTGATGGTCATGAATTGTTAAAATAGAATTCAGTAGATTAAACAGCTTCGCTTCGTCTCGCTTTCGGTGCGAGGATTTCACGTTAACAACATAAATAAGTACTCGTAAAATAGAAATGTACTTGAATTTAATTTTATTTGTGAAAGCGTCTTTAGTTAATAGCATATCTACCCAAGGACTATAAGACACCTTTATCGTCGTTTGTGTTTTGTTTCAATACGACAAAATTTACCTTTGAACATTATGTATGAAAAAAAGTTTCGTCTCCTGCTATTAATACCTTTAAATAGTGTTATGTTTTAATTATAATATACCAGTAAAGATACCAAATGCCAAAGTGTTAGGTCCATTTAAACTTTAAAGTGAGTGTAGGTGTACCTAATAACTTGCTTAGACTTTTCACGCAACATATGAATCATTTATCCTAATTATTTGGTATAATCTAGCCATAACCACATCCGCTTGATCTTTCATAGTAATAAATGTGGAAGGTTGTTTCGTAATAGCACTATTTAGTTTCGGTGGAAGTTTCAATGGACAGATAACTGACTTGCGGAATGTTTATTGCCAAATTGTTAGACGAAAATAGACACGCTTGGGATATGTTATTAGAGGTTTGTTACTTTTGTTGCAAGTTGTAAAAACAGTTGAAAATCGGGTAATCATTAGTAAAAGTTGCATATATATTGCGTGTCCAGACGTATGTACCTGTATACGTCAGGTTCTCAGCTCAGGCCTTTTGTATGTGGGCGTTATTCATTTGTCATGCAAATATTTATTTACTCTACGTTGTTTATTTATTAAATGCGTCATCTTTATGACGTCGTCCTTTTGATGTCATAAGTTAGAGGTTTTCCGTGTTTCATTTTTTTCGAGCTTACTCAGTTATTGTTAATTCCTAGTTTCTTGCTATGATAATTTTGATGTGTTACCTTATTTTAATAGAGTAAGGACTAGACTAATGTAGTTTTATATCATTTACAGAGTGCAAGATGTGCAACATTTTCTTATGTAGTGTGTCCTTACGAGTAAGAGTGAAATGATTTTTTAAAAATACAAATTCTCGAGATTTAAAGATTGCGAACTCCTGCCTGCTTAAGACGAACTATTGATAGATCAAGTAGAAGTTCGGAGCGTGGTTGCTAAAGCCTTATAATATGTAAGTAATGATTAATGTTTCTTGTATTTTTTTTGTTTCTATTTTTATAATTTTGTTGTTTATGTTGTCTGTATTATGTAAAGGTCAATACGGGACTGACATGTTCTATTAAACAAAAGTCAGAAAAAAAAGCAAAGAAAAAAAATAATATACTCTGTTTATGAACACTGAGGCGGACAAGGAAAGATCTAATTATTTATGTTTTTCCTAATAAATATAATAAATACGAAATTCTTACCGGCGTATTGAAGTTGGGAGCAAATAAATACGCTTGTCTAGTTATATTAGACGATACCAAGCTGATAATATGACATGACGTTCGAGTAAATCTTGCCAGAGCTTCCAGAAAATGCGAAATAATATTATTGTATTTTCTTAAGTAATATATTCGTATTAGTACAACCTGTTGGGAAACAACAGGTGGGGGCAATAACAAACTAACATAGATTAGTTCTTATTCTTTTTAGAACGTCGATGGCGCAGTTGTTAAGCAATTGACTAGACAAGGCCGTACTCGATCCATGCAGTTACCAATGTGTTTTTCCGTTTCCGAATTTCGTAATTAACAACATTCTTAAGGTGAAGGGAAACATCGTGAAGCAAACTACACACATCGACGAAGAAATACAGAGGTAAGTGTGAAGTCAACCAACCCGCACTGGGCCGGCGTGGTTGACTATGGCCTAGTAACTCCTAATAATTGGTTAGGCTCGGAGCCCCTCAGTGGGGACGTGTAGTTAGCTGATGGGTGGTGTTCTTTTAGAATATGTTTTACGTTTATTTCAAATTATAAATTATCCATTTTGTTGGAGATATGTAGTACGTGGTATTATGAATGTTTGCATCCATCTAATTTTTTGCAAAAAAAATTGTAATATTAAGAAGTAATGTCTAATCAAATGTATAAAAAGTGTTGTATATTTAGAATCAGATAGTAATTGATGTAAATTATTTATGTTCGTAACAAAATATTGTCTATAAAAAGGACCTTAAGAAAACTTAATTAAAATGTTTTCTTGTGTGACGTAATTAACAGTACTTAACCTTTACCACCATTTTCAATACGTGAAATTAATTTTCCCCCGTCTTTTGTTTATATTTACACTTCGTTATTTACTTCGTCATTTGTTTTAATTTTAAAATTTCTAGTTATTTCTACTAGTTGCTAATGGAGACGTGTATGCGATGTATTAGAATCTATTCAAGCTATTTCAGTCATAATGTAATTCAACATTACACGTCTCTCGTACGTGGTTCCAATATTCAACCGGGACCTGTCTCGTTTCCGCACCTTCAAATGAACCTACAAACTTACCAGAATATGTACGTGCATTAAATTCATTGAGCATGCGCGAAGCTTACCAACGGCAACTTCGTCGGTGTCTGTTCAAACAGTTGCTTCGCCGTATCCTCCCGAGCCGCGCATACTGCCTGCGGGTATTCTTCGAGTGAATTAACTACAAGTAACGCCGAGTGTTTTATGTAAGCATACTATGAAAGTAGAGAAAGCATGCTGATGTGTATTTAGAGAAACTATTAAATATATACCCGCGTGAATCGGTGCGCCTGATTATATTTTTTGGAGGTAAGTAAATGCTTTTTTGTTATGTGTCCCTTGTGAGTTTTAGATATCCGCCTGTTGAGCCAAAGTTGTAACAAAGCATGAAAGTTAATTTCCCCCCCCCAATCCTAAAGTGTTTGTTAGTGTCATTAAGTCTAGTCTTTGTTAAGTTGTTTAGAACTATTAATTAACTCTTGGAATTAGTTTTTATGATTCTACTTTAAATTTATTCAAATTTTGAAATGTTTTTTTTTTTAGTATAGGTAACTTCTCCAACTTCGAAATATTTATAGTGTAGTGATTTGATTAAAAGACTTACAAATAAGGTAATTTTGTATAATTTCAAAATGAAATATATAAAAAATTACTCTATTACACTCTATCTCCAATTAAAGATATCGTTAAAAAAAATCATCTGTCTATTTTAATGATCAATTTGTTCTCTCGATTCTTGCAACTTTATCTCCTTTTGTAACAGTCTGCCAGTCCTGTAATTTTTCCTTAACTAAAGCGGGATTTTGTTTACAAAGGCGTGGTCTTTCCCCGGTTGAGCCTTTACAGTTCCACGTAGGTTTTTTCAAGTTTTTTTATGTAATGGATATATTTTTGTGGTTTTAATTTTCCGTTACTTAGTATTCTGTTATCAATTTTGTATAAATCACGTATTCGAAGTTGTTCTTTGGTATATAGTTTCCAATAACAATTTCCCTTAAGAACAACTTTATCGAATTAAATCTATTTTAGAAGGTATTACTTTATCCTAAAATTTATAAAAACTAAATTAATTACATTTTCTTGTCGAGAGCTATCCAACCACTTGGTATTGACAGATTAGGTACCTGGCCATTTTAACAACGATTACAAACTGTGGTTCGTGTGTGGCATATATGATACTGTCTATATCTGAATCAATCCTTGTATGACAGTCTTTATAGGACCTACATGAAGGTTGAATAATTATTTCACTAATATTTGATCAAACTAAATAAATCAAACCCACAGCAAAAACAACTAGGGTGTGTTTGTTTAATTTGGTTAAACATTTTACAAGGATAAAAAATATAGGTCGAGGCCTCAGTTACGACGCCATTTCCTCTTTTAAAACGTTATTTAATCTTGCAAACGTACCAAGTACGGAGCACTGAAATAAGACGTGCTAACAGTACCTTGTGTCAGTACATTATAAGGTAACAGTACATTATAAGGTGAAAGAATAATCTATTGATTAATTAGAATTAGATTACAAATAAGTCAACTCGAATGTGTTTTGTTATTTCGATAAATGGTAATATAATTCGCTTTTAAAATTTATTTAGGACACTTTTTTTGATAATCATTTGTTTCGTGGTTATTCGAGTTTACACAAAATGATATAGAAAAACTTTAACCAAATATTTTGAAGTGTCACTATCTAAGTTAGCACTCGTAATATTATAAATGTGAAAGTTAGTTGTAGTTCGAATGGGACTTTGTTACTTTTTCATGTAGAAGCCACGACACCGGGGCAATTCTATTATGTCGTGTTTTGTTACAGAGTTACAAAAACTTAAGAGTCAGCACTTAGTGCTCTATCTCTACATGTACCTACATTGTATATGTATTTAAATGTATGTCCCACATTAGTATATAGATACTGTCAAGGTACAAACGTGATAATATTAATATGGATATCGTCGGATCAAATTCTGCCCTTTTCCCTACGGTCGGCAAAATATGTCCTACTCTCCCATACATGTCTGTCAGCCGTCATATCTGAATTTACTCTCTTCTTACGCATATCCTCTTTCACACAATCCATCCACACCTTCGGTCTTCCTCTAACTTTTTGTCAATCCACATTCTTATTTTGAATGTCGATGTTATTGTCTTACATTAGAATGGTTTTTTTTTATAATTTCTGATACAAGTCGGAGAAAATCCTCTTTTCAATTGACATATATAGAAAATTAATTCTAATTACAACAAGAATTTATGTAGACGCTCTGCTGAACCGAGATGTAGCCTACGATGAATGTCGAGTGTCACTCGTAACGATTTAAGCTTACTTGAACGCAGAATAGCGGGCGTATGTTTGTGCACAATGACGTCACGGGTTAGTGTTTGAGATTCTCAGTATTTTTCCGGATTGTCTTTATGAAGCATACTGTCACTTCAATTTGATGTATAATTAGCTACGTTATTTTTGTATCTACATTATAACATAAATAAAAATCTCTGTTGTATTAATTTAAATAAGGGAACAATAGAATTAAATAAAGCTTCAGCTCCATTTTGATAATTACTACGCTTTTGTATGAAACTACATTAAAATAACGAGCCATTCTCGTTGCGTAGTGTGTGCTGATGGTAATTGAAATTAACCGGACATCCAATTTCTGGTAACGATGCTGCTATTGACCTCGGTAATGAAAATACATGCAATACATTTTACAATATATTGTATATTAATTTAGTACTAAATGAATATGAACAAAATGAAAACAGTTCTAGATTCAGTTCATTTTTAAAGTAAAAGTTATTTAATCATACTATTATAAATGCGAAAATTTAAGTGAACGGATATTAGTTAGAAGGTATCTCCAGAACGCCTTAATGAATTTTGATGAACACATGGACCACTAAATGAGTGTTTTTTATTGCGCGCGGACGGAGTTGCAGGTAACAGGTAGTAGGAAAATATATTGTTAACATTCGTTTTGTAATCTTTGAGTTTATAAAAAAGAAAAGACAAGTGTAATAAAATTAATTACACACATTTTTCAAAAAAAAATATATCTCCGCTTGAGCTTCCAGAGAGCCATTGCTTACGATAATGTTCGTTACAAGAAGGAAAACAAATCGAATTCACGTAAAAAGCTACATAAAGCTAGTAAACCCACCCACATAATAAATGGAGAGTCTAGGCAAGATTGTTGGAGTTTAATATATGAGAGCTCTGGGGACCAATTGTAGTACACCTTCGGGCGTAATTACTTCCTACATTCTACGTATAGGTAAATACATACAGGGTGACACTTTAACAGTAAGAGAGCAAACTAGCAGTTTTCTTATCATCCTCATCATCATATCATCAGCCACATGTCACCCACTGCTGAGTGTAGGCTTCCACCAAAGATTGCCACGACGACCGGTCCTCAGCACTTCTCATCCAGGATACTCCCGCAAACTTGACCAGATCATCGATGCATGTCGCGGGAGGCCTACCTACCACCCTAGTTTTCTTATGTGATTTAAAAATCTTTCAACGAGTAATTCTTACAATTTTTTCGGGATAATGATTACTTTAGTTTTTTTTTATTATTTTAAAATAAATCCTCTCATGAATTAAAATGTCCTTATAAAACTCTGCAAGTAAATTTTTAATAAACGCTTGAGACAAGAGACAAGCGGAATTAAAAGGATTTAACCAAGTTATAAATATCAAACCCGAGACTAGATTGAGTTAGTCTTTATTAAATTACTACCTCCCCGTGCGGCTTTACCCCATGACATTTTCGCAATATTCTGTTCGTTTTTCCAAATCACCATCACCCCAAGTTTTTGTAAATTGCCTAATAAGCCTAAAACTTGACGTAGGTAAGTATCTACGCTTTTATTTTGTAAAAACGGGATTTTTTTTTAAATCAATATAACAGATGTGTAATATAGACAAATGCTATAAATTTAAAAACAACATTGACACTAAAGTTATCGTATAAACATTATTGCATGTTAAAACTGTAATTTTCAAAATAACATAGTATTAAAATAACAGAACTAGCATTTAAATTTTATGAAAAACTCCGCTCGACATGTTATGAAATGTATTACGTATTAATAAATTTCAACTTTGACTTTTAACGTCATTGTGTAATGTACCAGTCGACGCCGTGTCAATTAATAGAATTGAATTTCAATTATACTCGATCGATTAATCGTGTCTTGTTTTCTTTCTTTAAAATAAAACATAACTATTCTTTTAAGAGAAGGGACAAAGGAGGTACTGAACCATAAAGGTGATCATCGACGTCCCTGGACATTTGCTATATCAGAGGAACTACAGATGCCTTATTAATTATTAGTAGCAATTTATTTATTATTAGAATTTCAAATAAAAATTACTGTTGATAGTAAGTGTTGCAATATTAAAAGAATTGTACCGGTGGATCTACCATTAAATAATGGCAACACGATATATAGAGGTACACTATTAAGATTTTTTTAGCGATTTTTGTGCCGATTCGAGAACTGTTTAATAATTCAAAGTCAAGCGGTGGTAACTAGTTATTGGTAGAGTTAGTTTATTTTCAATACACGTCCGAAATACGATATACTTATTTGTATACATATGTGTAGAATTACGATGAATTCATCATCCAAAGAGACGTTGCGTTCTATTTTTATTATTTACGTTGAAATATGATTTTAGATTTATTAAGCTTAGTCATTTTGTTATGATCGCTTTCTAGGTTATCAGGTTTATGATTATGATATGTTGATGATGTCCCCCGTGACATATCTGTCAACGGCGAACCTTGCTTTCTCCGGGAATGGGATCTCGAGTGACTTGCAAATCCGAACTTAGTTTTAAAGGTTCGGTCGCATGGCCCACAGTACAACCGGTCTGAGGAGTCGTAGGTGTAGGTGTAGGAAGGCTTGGGTCGCGATGTTGTACTTTGGCATTTTGAATCTCGATGCACTCGTAGGATTTCAAGACGTGTCACCG
>JAODUI010000007.1:4068052-4086431 GCA_027563995.1 Papilio gigon | reverse complement strand
CTTTTAGCAAAGTAGATATTTAAAATACTTGTAATACTTGAAACACAGTGACACGTAATTCTATAATAAAAAAAAAAAGTTTGTAATTCATTTCGAAATATTCAAAATTCAAAGATACATTTCTCAGTTTCCACTATAAAATATTACGTGACCGTAACTAATAGTAAACTCTAGTTAACTAAGTTGTGATAACGGCGCAATAAACTAATTCTACAACTGTATTATTGTAATTTGAAACTAAACAACTATAAAACAAGGTCGACATTTGTACAACTGTTCGTAACAAAATAAACAGGTTAACGTTGTACGCTGGACACTACGCCAGAGCTGTACAAACTCAAATACTAGAGTCGTACGGAATAAGCGATTTATTTTTTTACTGCAAGTATCTAGAACAATGTATATTTAATTTTTTTAATAATCTTTTCAAGTAGACAGATTTAGTTATCAGAACCGCTTCTAACTAAGAAACTAGTAGGCAAAAGGCGGTGTCATTATGACCTTAACAGCAAGACACTAGAGACCTTAGTTAATTTTGTCTAAGTGCTTCCAACTTCATACTGTGAGTTCTATATTATAAATTTATTATTAATGACTAAACTCAGTAGATGGCATTGTCATCGAATTCTTGGACATTTTGCAGAATAGAACACAATGCTATAAATAATTTATTTATACTTGACCTTCGTAATTTAAAAGAGATTAGTTAAGGTCATGGTAAGAATAGCGGAGTTTTCGGAGGCTAGACGTGTTATTTGAGAATTGGAACTAGAATTATTTTTGTTACAATGTCAAAGGGTCACCATTCAGTTTTGTTATTCACATTGTTGAAACATATAATTTACACATACATTATAACGACGAAGGACATACTCGTATGTATGTTAGTATGAAAAACATGTGCGTTTGCGCGCCTTATTTCTATTGTATGTTTTATTGTTATATATTATTTTAGACTAAGGTTATAAAATCATTCATTAATGCAATGGTCACTTAAATTTATTATTTTGTAATACACAGTTAAAACAAGTTTATATTAAACGATGGGCAATTGAATTAGTAATTTGAAGTCAAGCATTGTTTCACGGAATTAGATAAAAAATTGTGTTCGAATTTTTTTAATCACATGAAACATTTTAACACGATAATATTTCCAAAATAAAAAAGGCCGTTATTTAATAATTGGAAAAAATGTATTTTATGTAATGCAATTGTATTTTAATGTATATTATTTAGTGAATAGATTTTACTTTCATTTAAGTCAGAATCACGAGGTTTTATAGAAGAAAAAAACAAGCAATTAGTAATTAACCTTCGTCCAGAATGATCGGAGGATTGATTAAGATTTATTTATATCCTTTTCCTTATGCTACGACACAACGGTAAAACTCCGAAACTGAAATTCTTTTGTTTAAAAGTCTAACTTACTTATTTACAATAACGTAAATTATATTACACTTTATCAAACAAATATATTTTGACGAAAAAGATATCTAAGAAATTGATAAATATCAAAACATACTGAATCAATCGTTATCACTTCTGCTACACAAGACATTTTTTTTAACAATTACAATCACTAAAATCAATTTTCAAAGGGATACTAATACTGACTGTTTGTTTTTTTTTATCATATTTCAAAGAAAACGTCGGTTTTATACGGCAAGGAATAAAAGAAGTTTAGCCCAATTGAATTATCGGATTTGAGAACATAAAATTTAATTTAAGTATAACGAGTAAAATGGTTTAAGTCGCGACACCGTTCATTTATTTTAAGATGTTTGTATTCTGAAAAATACCTGAAAATTATATTGAAAGCTCTAAACGAAGTTGGTTTACTTATCGTTTACTGCCGGGAAATGGTTAAGGAGATTTCCCTTGGCGGCCTTTTTGATCCTACGCCTTTTGTTTGACGTTAAGACGGATATTGTCTTTAAGGAAATGAATCCGTCGTGTTTATACTTCTCCAAAACAAATACGATGGGATAAATAACAAAAGTTGTACGTTATTTCAATATAAAAACAATGTAATGTCAAATATAATAGATATCGAAAACCTGTCAAAAAATTCATTTACTTCTCATCAACAAAATCTGTACTCCACAATAACCTGCATAACCATAGGTTTGAACGTAATAAACATCACAAGACAATGCTAAGTTAATAAATGCTTGCTTAAATTTGAATAACTCAAGTTAACTTTACGTTAACGATGTTCAGTTGTGAGAGAGCGCGATATTCGTTAGTGTAAAAGTTTAAACGTATCACTTGATTTTAGTGCTCGGTGAAAGTTAGAGCGAAGACGGAAATGCGCGGTCGTAAAACTTCATACTATATTAAAGGCTAGATTTTTCTGCTGTGTTAAAACTTATTTCGCTAGCGCAACGACCGGAGTGGCTCTTAGCCTCCGACACAAGAGATCGCTAACGTCGCCTGTCCCGCTCCCTCCTGTCAGTCACTCTGTTAAAAGAATACTACATTTTATGTGCCTAAGTTTTGAATTGAAAAATATTTTATAATAAAATATCCATTAACACTTTCATTTTAAAAACATTTTTGTATGGGTCTATATAAAATAACTTCATAGAGTAGAATTATTACAACACGAAGTATTTCATAAATATTTGTCTGGTCTTTTTTACTTGTGTTATAGGGGCACAAGTGTGCCTACATTGAACATCTATGTTGCAGGACTCAACAGATGATTAGAGATGTTAAACCTGTCACCATCAGGTTATCGGAACGTTGATGAAGAGCAACGGACTCTGAGCAGGAAGGAGGTGTACCCTAGGAGACTCTGGTATGCTCCAAAGGTTAAGACGATTGATGATATAAAGGACGACAGTTATAGTGGTAAGTTACGACAGGTCTAGTATTTATAAACTTATTACAATAATATGTAAGAGTCTCTCACGCTACTTATACTAGAGTGAATTGGTTAATTGAATGGAAGAAGGAAACATATGAGTGGCGGGTAGCCTACTGTTATTATTCGAAGCTCATGAACCTTTCTATTACCAGCGAAGGCTAAAGTAAAGATCCTGTTATAGTATGCTATGTTAATTGTGCGTGGGATAAAAAGTCAACTTTTTTTTTAAATGAAATAAAAAAATATATAAAATTTGTGACGCAGGTTACGAGACCGACGACGCGGTCCCTAATGTCGACGTTTACGACAGAGAATATGAGGAGTCTATAAACTCTCAGAACGTCGACATACTCGGCCAGTTGGAGACAGAGGCGCCCCAGCATAAATACGAACAAGCGCCTACCGCCAGCTCCGTAGCAGAGTTCTCAATTGCTAATGCTATTAATTTGAGAGGTAAGTCGACGCTTTAAATCCTTAAGTACTTATATTAATTAATACACTTCAAGCGCCAGTTGCCTATTGGATAAAGGACCGAACTACCAATCTAGCGGACGTGGGTTCGAATCCCACCATTCGACTATTATAGTAACCATATCCCAACACAAATATTTTCAAGCTTATCTGGAATGGTTACAAGAAATATTAGTAAATCAACAAATGTTTATTGATATTTTAAACGAAAAAAACACTGTTTCGGAAATAACACATACGTATTCACTTGTCGCTTACATTTCACTTCGTCACATGTTGAATGTTGTAATGTAATAAAAATGAAGTTCTTATTTTCGCACGGGACAAATCGAGAAATTAACAAGAATGAATCAGTATTTAATCGTATAAGTTTTAATTTTGATATCACTTGTTTCGTTCCAAATTTTACTCGAATTATCATTAAAATTATTATAACACCGTGATTCATGTAACGAGTTTTATGAGACATTTGCTCTCCTAGACTCCGCAACTTTAATGAGGGTTGTAAAAGTGTTAACGGCATCATATGAAATAATCATAACAGTCATATCATTAAAGGCTTGTCGTTATAATAATTCTCTTATAAATAAAACACCTATTTAATAAAACTAAGTAACATAACTATTCCTGACGCTTTTTTAAGATTACTATTCGTTTCGTTTTAATTAATTTTTCGTTTGCTTTAGCAGCGTTTTTTATTTTTAAACTCGGAATTTATAAGCTTTTTAGTTACAAGTCGACATACCTGACTAAAACATTATTGATAATTCAACAATATTTTTTTTTAATTGTCATAACAATAGCGTTCAATTTAAACCTATAGGTGTCGCGAAAAGATTGTGTTCCTTTTAAGGATGACCCGGACGGATCTACGGGAAATTGAACCCAGTTAAATTTAATGTGAAGCAGAAGTGCATAAAGTTACTTTTAATAAAAGTATCTATGATTTGGAATTTTCTTGTTAAGCTTTAATTCTTGGTAAGCTTGAAAAAGCTTGTGTTAGGATATAGTTCATGACAATAGTGCAATGGCGGTATTGAAAACCACGACCGCCAGATCGGTAGTCCGTACCCTTCACCATTAGGCTATTGGCGCTTCTGATTGGATGTATATTTAAGCAATGACAAGCAGTAGTACAAGTAAATACTTTTAAATAAACATAAATGTAAATAACTTGTTTAACAGATAAATGTATACATTAGTTTGTAAACAATTGTTAAATGGTGTCATTGAAATGCCTTTGTCTATTCGAGATAACAAAGGGTTGAGCATTAATAACAAACAGTATACTAAGATTATCAGTGTATATACACTTCTATATAGAAGTTAAATAAAATTTAATATTGCCAATGTACATATCTATATAATATAATTGATTCGTTACTCATGTTCATATTATACGAAAGGATATTATGATAGTGGTTTAATTTAATTAATATCTTTACAAATATTTCGAGGTCAATGTTACGCTTATCTTGTGGTAACATGTCACCTCTATTATAATAACTTTCATGTTTGTAATAGCAATCTTGCTAGTAACAAAAATGCGAAAGTTTAGATGGATGTAGGAGAGATGTTTGTTAGCAGATAACCCCAAACCGTCTAAACGAATGGGGTTGAAATTTGACACAGAGATTGACTACAGTTTGGATTAGCCCGTACGCCTCACTATTTTTTTTTACACTATACACGGGCAAATTCAAGTTTTTTACTATTCATAAATTTCAAATGGAAATTTTAGGACGTACAAATATTAAATCCGACAAAAAATAATCTCTTATACAGATACTGCTAACAAATTTGTTTGGTTACAGAGGCTGTGTTGGTGGCCCTTGGTGGAGCGAGCGCTGCACTTGTTTTACTGATAGTCATGGCTGGTGTGTTCGTGGCGCGGCGCCGCAAGAACAGCCCCTCCCCCGTCCCATCACCCCCCATTCTGGTGTACCCACCCCATGACGTAACGACTCCATGTTACTCGTAAGCATATCATAATCTTACACCGTTGTCACTGGACGCATAATCCATATGTTGTGTTAATTTAGCTTATGCTATTTATGTTGTTGGTTTGGAGTTATTTATGTTTAGACGGGTGATATTATTAATAATTGCACTAAGGTGTGGGATGTTTATTTATATTTATTAATATTTAAAGCGCGTTTTGGCGAGTCTAATCTTACTAGAAAGGATGTAGCTTGGTTGGGGATATTTCTTTAAAAAGTACTGTATGACTAAAAATAGCTTTGCTTATTTCTGAAATTGAAATCTGTCCTGCGCTGACTAAAATCAATAACAAAACTTCGTGGGCGCCTCAAATTAACAATTGCTTTGCAGTATTAAACCTACGCTGTTGCGTTTTCGTACGTCATGCCAGGTACACGAGGTCTTTGAAGCTAGTAATTTCATTAGGTTTGGCCTTTTCAGGGGAAGCAGTGTTTATTAGCTTCCCCGTAGAAATATCTATTTCTATCTAGACGTATAGCTTGTATGGGGTTATATGTACTATATCTGGCGGCGGTAGAAAATATATTTTAAATGTTCACGTTCAGTTCTAACATAGATAACTTAATTCATTTAAAAAGTTTTCTATATAAATTATAAAACGGCTTAACTCACGTGTAAATCGGTATCAGTACCCACTACTTTCGATCCCCCGAAGGGTTAATGTCTCACGAAAGTATTAATATATTTAAAAGTTTTTCTTTACACATTAAAACTAATCTCTTTGTAAAATTTCTTAGCCGTCAACAATCGAATTAATTAGATGTAATAATACATCGCAAAAATTATGAAGCATGTAATTTTTAAGGTTCTACATACAAAGAGGAACGGGGATATGAGAATAAAAAGGTTAAATGTTAGAATATTTTTTCTGCATAATTTTACAAACGGAAAGGTCTGTTTATCTTTCCGCTTTACTCGGACAAGGGACAAAAATCTTAGTAACTAATTATTCTTAGGACGAAAGAGGTAAACTTTTCGCTGCCTTCTCTGCGGTCGACGTCCCTCGGGGAGCTGCGTGACGTCAGCGGCAGCCTGGCCGGTGACGCGCTGTGCCCGCCCACGCCTACGCAGTTCCGTTCGAACTCTTTCAGTAAGTTGTTAATAACAGATTTATCAGAAGAAAACTAAGACAAAGTTTTTATTATACATTTAAATGGATTTTCATATTAGTAAGTTGAGTTTCATGCTCGTTTAGAAGCTTGTTTAATATCTATTCTGGATCTTTCTATAGTAAAAAAAAAATCTGATTTATCTTTTGAACATTTACTATGTGAGACAAATTGTCCACAACGCTACTTGAATTTAAATACAGACCATCCCGAAGTTTTGCTTCAATAAGGGTATAACATGTTGCAATAATCTAAAGATTTTAATGGTGTCATTGGAACTTTGAAATTTAGTGAGACCTATTCCAAATCGATACTTTAATGCTCTCATTTGTAGATTATAAAATTTTTTATACGATAAAATGGAATCTCTTACTAAAACCTAATCTGCTATTTTTTATACCACTTTAATATACGATATTTCCCGGTATCATTACTGGCTTTTACATTCCTAAGGGAGTTATCAAACAAAAATATTTCCTTGTACTCTACAATACATGACGCGTGTTATATCAAATGTAATCTATCAAATGAAATTTATTATGTACATACGTAATGAATTCTGTTAATGAATAATGGATAGAATTACGTTTGTTACTGGTTAGGAATATAACCTATTTGTCGAGATGTAACGAAACATTATATACAAATATTGTTTTATTGTCTATTAACATGAACGTGTAGTACGTTTTACTGTCATACTCAGATTTGAGTCACTTAAAAAGTCTTCTAGTCAAACTCTTAGTAACCATCAAAGTAACTCTGAGTACGACCGTCAGATCCCAATCAACTGACACTTTTGAGATCTGATCATATACATAAATAAATAAAGAAAATCTTAAACCATATGCACTCTATTTGGGGAAAAAAAAGCTTAGAAAAGTTCCCATTGCATTTAATTTACTTACGTGTACAAATTCGATTAAGCCCGGACGTTAATTTTTATAGATCCTTTGTCCTTATGTTATTTCTTA
Organism: Papilio gigon; assembly: GCA_027563995.1. Taxonomy (NCBI): domain Eukaryota; kingdom Metazoa; phylum Arthropoda; class Insecta; order Lepidoptera; family Papilionidae; genus Papilio; species Papilio gigon. The sequence goes on along the minus strand of JAODUI010000007.1, from coordinate 4,079,010 downwards.
CACGAAAGGCTCTCCTTGTTTGTCCGTCTGTATTGAAATGACTGTACTCTAACGTTATGAGGGTTAAGGACGGATGTAGGGTTCAATTAAAGGTCAGTGACATTTCAATTTTGCTAATTCTTTTTTTAAAGTGAGTATTCATTTGTAAAACAAGAGTTATAAGTGATTAGGTAATTTGCTAACATCAAAATGAGTACTGCCGGTTTAATGACCGCCGCGCCCCGTTTTGTTGTGGTGCTTTTAACTTAATCGTTTCAATATTTTATATTTTTATCTATTATTATATTCAATTGCCAACAAAATATATATGAATACTAGCTCTAATGCTTCAGTGGTTGTTCTAGGTTTTACTTTCGTGCAACTAATAACATAACAACCTTTTTAAAATCGACAAGTGCCGTATTGAGAGTAATTTCTCTTAGTCTCTTAGTGTAGATTACTGACTAAGGACTCCAAGCTTCTCTTAAACGTCTAAATACAGTGCAAAACATCTGTATGGTTTTGTATAAAAAAAAGAACTGTAGATGAACATAAGATTATTGTTGCAGCGAACACAACAGAACTGGGTGTACTCGATCCCTCGCTTTACAAGTCGGACTGTCTGGACGTCGATCACATGTGGCCGGAGGGACATGTGGTAAATTATTGTCATATACATATATCTTTAATACGAAATTCTAGCTTTATATACTATGAAGTTACGAGGACGTCAGTAAGTTTAGTAATTTGCTGGGGCACTGCTGTAACCTTAGTCGTCTTTTACTTGTAAAGTATTGGCAGACTAGAAAAGAATTAAGAAGTAGATTTAACTTTATTGTTTTTAAATGAAATGATAATTTTTTTTCAGCGCCTTCTCTATTCTTTTTTACACTTTTTTTCATCGTTATACTAAATTCTCATAGTGTTTTAAAAAAAAAAAATATGTAAACTTTAAGTAACATAATTAATCGTAATATTAAAAAAAGTAAACGTTAAGTGAGTTATTACTTTCATCAGGGTCGAGTGTGGTTCACCGTGAAATACGAATCTGCAACTGAAAGGTTCCAAGTACATATTATCAAGGCTAAACATTTGCCATCGCGCACCCCGGCCTTGGCCAACGCGTGTGACCCCTACATAAAGTAAGTAAAGCAACGTCTAAAGGGAAGTTGTTCAATAATTTGCATAAATATTATTTGCGACTTTCGAGGCAAACTTTTTCTTCTTAATTTACTCTATTATATCATTGCATGAACACCTTTAGTCAATCGACTATTCATTTAAGTGGACAATTTTAATAAGGTCAACTCTTTGTACTGCTTCTATTATTATAAATATTAATATTGAATGTCTATTTTAAAACAGATATTTATTACTTTACAATAAAATGTTACTTTCAATAACGAATTAGTATTTTATTTTAGGATACAACTGATGCCGGATGAGAGACGAGTGCTTCAGACTAAACAAAAGAAAAAGTCATGCAACCCATTCTTTGACGAAACTTTTATTTACCATGTGAGTTACCTTGACCAAGAATACAGAGCGATTTAAATTTTGAATATATCTAGAGATGAAGACGTTAAGATAACGTAAATTGTAGAGGAAAAGACTTTTCATACATACATTTGTAAATTAGCACGTTCAATGCCAATGGAATCTTTATCAATTAAATTACACGATTTTGTACAAAATAAAAATACACGATTTTGTACTTGGACAAAAAACAAAACGTATCGAACAGCAGTTGCTACTGAAAAATTAAAATAAATACTTTTTAAAATGTTCATTAATTTATATAGATACCGCCGGGAAAATTAGATTCCCTTACGTTAAAATTATCGGTGCTGGACGCGGGCCGTATCGGGAGATTCAAGCAACTCATCGGCCATATCATCTTGCCGCTCAGCGAGCTCGAAGGCGTCGCATCGGACGAAGAACCGCAATTATACAAACTGGATATCGAAAAGGTTAACGTTTAAATATTTCTTTACAAGCAAACAATTATTTTTGAAACGTCATCGTCGAAAATAGAACACAATATGTTTGTTAACAAGACATTGAAGTATCCTCCGATACCCAAACATATTGAATAATTTACAATAAAGTAGGTCTTAAGGTAAATTTTGTTCTATGGAAATTGTAATAAGGTTGAATTTAAATTAGTGTTTGAATTGTACTTAAATTCAAATGTACATACTTTTGTAATATTGTGTAAACAATTATTTTATTCCATACCACCAAGCGTAAAGATTGCGTTACAACAATATCTAAATTGGCTCTTTCTAGTCGATCTGTCAGGAGACACTAGAATAGCAATCGTTTTGCGACCATCTGTGCGAACTGACCCAGTTTCGTTCGCATCGTTTAACTTTAGAACAACAGAGTAAATTTAACTATGAAGTGAGATCTGTAAACGGGACAGTCCCCTTGTTACGATTGCCATAATAATAATATTAATTCCATAAAATGGTTACTGAGCAATGTTAGTTTAATTAGTTATGAACTAGTGTTTAGAAAATTTGGATTCGTAGTAAGTAAGCAGGTTCATATTATAAAATAGTTTTATTGAATTTTTAATAGGAACTACAAGAACCCACTTCAGACTTGGGGGAGGTGTTGGTGTCGTTGGTTTACAATGAAAATTTAAACCGGCTTTCTGTTACTGTTATCGAGGCCCGCGGATTAAAGGTACGTTCTTAAATTACTCGTTGGAGGCAACGCTTGTGTCTCTATTATTCGTTTTAACTATGTTTGTATGTATTTGACTGTAATTTCTTATAGCCTAAACCGCACAACGGCTTTTAATAACTAGGATGTCATCCTATTTGTTTTATTATCTGCAGCAAGAATCCTTTTGGCATGTTATTATTTTTCAAATAACTACGAGTTCACAGTAGACATCCTTGGTCTACGAAAAAGATAGTGCCGTTAAGCTAAGCTAGTAGTACTAATATTGCGTAGCTGGATCCATCATCATCACGACGTGAGGTAGTGGCACGAGTGACTCAAGAGCGGGCGTGTCGTGGTGTGCGCGCGCGCCGCACAGCTGCCGTCGAAGTGTCGGAAGATGGCGCTGCACTCATCTCTGAATGCTTCCACTTCAGACTGAGCGCTGACGAGCTACACACCACTTGCGTTACAGTACAGGCTCTGCAGCCACATTCGGTGTATGCTAAAGGTAGATTGAGAAATTAATTATGGCACACTGACAATATTTCGTTCATGCCTTATGAGAAAAAAGGGAATTTATCATAAACTATATTTAAATTTTGAACTGAAATTACTGACGATTCCTCCCTTGGTCATATTTTTAACAAAATAATGTTCACAACAATTTACAGATTCAATTATTTTTTCAGATCGATTACTAGGGAAGTTTGTATTAGGCTCGTATATGTTCGCTAGAGGGCGAGCGTTACAACATTGGAATGCAGCACTGGCCAGCCCCATGGAGCAAGTGAAGCATTGGCATCCGCTGACGAACTAAACCCGACGACTCTCGCCAAACTAACGTCTAATATAGCCATTAACATAGTCTATTTATATGTACTATGTCCTTCATATAAGTCTTTTAAAATTATATCTACCAACACCCGACTCTTACAAGCACTTTAAAATATCAATATTCTATGACGTAATTCGACTTTGCATGCGCTTTAAAATATTTTATGACGTACATTTACTAGTGAGGAATAATTTTATTTTATGTAAATATTTCGTACTTTACAAATTCGATCAGAAATGTACCCTACACATATTTTTATAAAATCTATTGATGTATTTTAAGTATCGATTTTATGCTATAATAATTTTGAAAATTTATATTTTTATTTGACAAAATGTTTACGAAAACAATTTGATAGTTCCAGATGACTGCGTAACAATTGTTACCTTTTAGTATTTACCAATGCTGTAGCTTTTTAAATTGAATATAATTCAAATGACAATTTTGAAATAAAAATAACTTATCAATATTAAAAATATATAACCAATATCTTAAATATATCATTCTATATATGTACGTTGTAGGTATGATTTACTATTGTAAGTATGAAGCAAAAATAAAAGGTGTAACGTCAAATTGGCGAAATAATGTTGTTTTATTGTAAACTAAAAAAAATCCTACAACTGATTTGCATAGGCAGCTGTAACTATAGCTGAGGCACGATTCGTAAAGCCTGCTAGAAACCTTCAGTTTTAACTCAACAATCGAATAAAACAGTTTAAAAATATGCAGTTGAAACTGAACATAACGGGATTTATTCAGCCGTTTTCAGTCATGTCACTTTAGTTATATTAACAAATCCGTAACACAATCGCCAAAGCGTTTAATTATTAATATTATTCATCATGTCTCACCGACTATTTTCAAGTCATCAATCAAACAAGAACTGTTCACACCCCATTCAATGTCTGCCATTCAACGGACGCAAATATATAAAATGGATCGACATGTCCTAGTTTCATTCTTGATAAATATATTGTACTTTAATTAATTTCACATTATGAACATGGATTAAAGGCGTTAACACACTTGCAATTTTTCAAAGTTTAGGCTTATTAGTGAGGTGTCACATGCCCCGATAATAAATCTTGGGTACGTCGTGATAGTTAAGGTTAACTTTTGCGACAGACATACCAAGTTCTTTATCCTGTTATCGCTTTTGCAATAACGAATGCCAATATTCATTTGGCTAATAAAACTTCCAATATAATAGAACGGTAATTTGTTTTCATAGAAAATGTTTCAATGAATAAAATTTCAGTCGACTGAAATATTTATTACATACTTTTTTTTTGTAACAATATAATACCATGAACAATTCAATGAACACTTCGACATTATGATAATTATAGTCAATAACGGTATTGATAAATTCAATAACAAATGAAAAAAGGTCAAGGGTAGACGATTGATTGGACGTCAAAATATCGCTGTGGAAGCAATTGTATTTGCGTGAACTACCATTACTGAATGAAAGAAGGTTACCAAAATGTAAATCAATTTTAATGATTAAAATACAATTATACAATTTCTTGCATATGCTTAAATGCACTTAAGAAGGTAAAACTAAAAGTGTTGGAGTTGGCAGTAGTATTTATTGCTGCACGAATAGTCCGCTCGAACTGTTCAATACCTTGACCATACAAACGACGGGCGAGAATTGGAAGTTATTTTGCGTTTATACTAATGAAATTGCGTGTGGCGAGCTAAATTCCAGTTCTCTCTCCGTTTGCACTTTTTTCTTATAAAGAAAGGATGGGATCACGTGGATACGATGACAAGAACGCATAGGAAGGGGAAATATCTATCTGTTCGTTCCCTTCTCTGTCGCTTATAAGTAAGCAAAGTTTGGTCACTTGCTCGTTTGCCGCTTTATAATTATTATAAAAATAACTGTTCATCGTCTTATCAAAAGTCGCCAAAGCGTACAAAATTACAAACAAAATAAAAAATGAATTACAAAAATTATTTTAGTAGTGTGTGAATTTGATCAATATAATCCAAAACTTTCCATTTCATATAGAATGTTCGTTAGGTTATAACGCTAATGGGTCGGTGTTGTTTGTTTTAAATATTCATAAGATAAACAAACTGTTTAATGTACTCATATGATAACAGTTTTAAATTAGCTTTTAACGTTAATAACGCGGTTGCGGTGAAATTTAACCACCGCTTTGATGTCAATAAATGACGCACGGCCATCATTTATCTAGCGTAATTGAACACCGAGCTCATAGTATATTGTTTATTAGTATTGACTCCTTCTTGCGTATCTAAGTAAGTTCTCTCCCTTTCTCTCCCTTCCTAGCCTTCATCATGACTTGGTATGCACCCATGTCTTTGAGCATTACATCTTTCCATCGTGTTTTGAGTCTGCCTATAAACCTAACCACTCTAAGCATGTGAGTTTATGAAATGAAATGATGTAAAACGTACTTATGTTATTATTCATATTACATTAACTTTACTGAACCTTGGCATGTAACTATTATTGTGTCACACAAGAGAATTGAGTTATGACATACAAGTCCGAAATCTCTAAGGGACGCATCAATCCGATGTTAATATTTGATTTGCGGATCGTAACAAGCTCGGGATGTTTACTGTTGAATGAGATTCAATATTACTTCGACCCCTAAATGTTACGCGACGGTTACAATGTTTATTAAGGGTATTTATGTACTTCAATCGTAACTATACAAGTATACATCAATGGTTACTTTAATATTTCCTACAAAATCATAAAATGAGAAGCAATGCATTATTTCGTAACAATCTTGTTTTTTTTATCAGCTGCTATAGTAATAAAACTAACTGTTAAATCGAGAGTTGTAAAAAAATTAATGATAAAAAAATAGATAGAAATAAGGAAAGAGTTGTGGGACAATGCGTAAATCAAACCATGTGTTAAATTCTTTTTCATGGCATCGGTAATATTCAAGAAGAACTATACTGTTGTAAAGTGTTAAACATTTTTATACCATACACAAACATAACATATAAATTGAACCAAAGATTTTGCATGTCTCACTTATTATTCTCGAGAACATTCGTCGTGAGGCACGTCTCTGTAAGTTTCGTACAACTTGCTAAGACCAACAAGACGCTACGAAGTTTCTTTGACAGAACGTGATTATTAGATGACAAGTTCTCTCACCCTAATGTATATTTGTCTTATGATAAATGTTTCAATTAACGTTGGATACCATGTTGATACGACAATGATATTTATCATGCAAAGTTTAAACTTTAATTTAGTATTTCAATTAATTATAATTTCTGACAAGTCCATATTAATTTGTTCGCATTTATTTGACTTTAAATAGAAAATTAGTATTTTAAAATGCGAAATACTTTAGCAGGCGACAGTGTTACAAAGACACTATTTATACACCAAACTGGAAACAAAATAAGAGTTAATACCATATTGGTCAATTTCTTCATAACATAGTTTCAGTCTACCTATATATAGAAGTTAGTTTTATTTAATAAATACGACCGTTGAATGTATAAAATCAATTAAAACCACAGTTTTAAAGTGAGATTCGACTCTATAACGAGGCTTTTAACTCAATACTCCTCAATTTGTCGAAGTTTTAAACAAAAAGCACAAAGCTTTTAATTGCCTGCCGAGTGCGGCTTTTGCAATTTTCTATTTGACCTCGCCTATCTTTGTGATTGAATTTCTTTTGTACTTAGGTATATAACCTATAATAGTTCAGACTTAATAATTAATAATAGAAAATTTAATATTTGTCTTAAACTATAAGAAATATTTTTTTCTATTCAGAATTATTAATATTCGTCCGGGACTGCAAAAATTATCAGCACTTGATTACGATTATATTAATATAAAATATTGTTTAAATACATTTTATACACGTGTCAGGCTGAGGTGTTCCAAAAGTTTAATAATACCTCAAGATAATTTTAATTTTAGATGTCAATCAAATTCAATAAAGTAAAATTATATAAAATTGTACCCTCTCCTTGTCGCCGCAGTTATTTTATCATAAAGAATAACATTAAACATTACTGAAAGGGTCGTGTTTGCAATATAAATGGTTAGTACAAAGTAAAGGCTACGTAAAAAAAAAAATAAAAAAAAGTTAAAGAGACTAATCTTTCATGCTTTAGTTAAGTAGATGGTATCCTATGTTAGTAAAGCTACATTCGTAATGATCACAACGTTATTAATTATCGTTTCACGTTACACGTAACTGGGTCGGAAGGTGTGATCAATTGTTATAAACTAAGTTCAAACACCCTTGCTCTATTTTACGATGGTTTGAAAATATAACATAAGGCTATTGAATTAAATGTACTGCACAAACTGTACAAAATACAATGTTTTAAGGGATCATTTTAAGAATTAAATGACCTTTATAATTATCATCAACACTTGTCTGCCCATTGCTGGACATAGGCCTATCCTGATGCCTTCTACAGAATTCGGTCCTCTGCCTTTCACATCCAACGACTTCCCGCCGCCCGGGCTAAATCGTCGGTCCACTTGGAGGGAGAACGCCCCGTATACCTTTGTCATCGACATGTACCTATGTAACCCAAAATTATTACTCGACTGAAAATCTATAGTATTGTTACGCTATAGAACATCCCGCTTTGTGAGTGTCCTAAGACGCCTGAAGACATAAATAACTGATACAAAGGTATTACCTAAATCTTTGTTAACGTACGGCCGCTTTGCAGATCGTGAAGGAATAACCATAGCGTAATTCAATGCTTTTGTGTATTTGCGTACTTTATCTAACGTATTAAGTAGAAAATATATTCGTTACGATACGCATTATGCCTCATTTCTTTCAACTCAGTAGTGTTTAAGATTAGAATTGGCACTCATTTATCAGTACTCAGCAATAAAATGCTGCAATTAGATTTGAATGCCTTCTGCCTATACTTTTATAAACAAAAATTAAAGACGCTTATTCATTCCAATTTTTTATCAAACTTTTACATGTATATAATTGTAAGAGGTTGCGTTTAGCATAATATTTATCAATTGATTAAATATTTCTTTTAAAACATTTTTTTTGTTAATTACGTAGAGAAAAAATTACCGAATAAAACAACTTTTCTATACGTGAAATTATAACAAAAATGTTCGCACCATTATTAAGAATATAATTCCATGTTCTGTTAAAAAAAATCCTGTTTCTTCGCTATATGGAAATTGGATCAGTTGTTCCACTTTGAAAATGGGATCAAGACCGTACTTATAGGGAACTCTTTTGAAGGTTAATCTGTTTTCTCAACTGATCATCTGCAGCGTGTTCTTTTCCCTACGGAGGGTCGGCACACTGTGTACTATACTTTACTCCCTCCTTACGCATTAGTATATTATATAAAAAAACAACTAGATTCATAACTTTTTCAATTCTTATAAATTTATGGTCTTCAAATATAAATATGCGTAACAGAAAACATGCATCGTCCAATTTAATAAAACAAAGAGAACTGTCAGCAATATAAGTGAACATTCTGTTATCGTAAAACTAAGGTCCTAATAAACTTGTTTACGACGTAGACAACTTACTACACGGTTGTCAAACGTGATGTATTAAGCTACGCCGTAGCTTCTCGCGTAGCTCCTGTGAGACGTCAATACGCGACCATTTTTCACTCTTCGATTTCTTATTTTGTATTCCAAGAATATTATGTTGTTTTTTAGAAAATACCTCAAATCTTACTTTCTCTGAATAAAACTTTGACATGGATATTTTTTTAATAACTACGCTGAACACCATGGTTACTAAATTCCTAGTCATCATCATCATCATTAACAGCCCTTCCTATCCTAAATTCCTAGTCATATCTGTACTACTCTAAAACTAGTTCGAACTATTTATATCGTATCACACTTCGTAAAACACGGTTAAATAATATGAAAATTCGTATCAAATGCTTCATTACTAAAGTGCGCTAAGTTTAAAAAATACAGTTCAAAACTAAGACGTAAATTGCTAACTTAAAAACTTTATCGATATTCGAAAAATGTTGACAACATAACAGGCGCATCCCGTCACGAAGTTTTTATTTTTACTTCCTCCGGCCTCTACTGACCTATATAGCTTAATCTTACTCCGCGTTAGATGTCACTATTAATCCTCGCTTGATTTTAACGATAAAACTTTGCTTTCAAACAAGTAATCGAGTTTTATCATTGCTTTTAAGCCTTCTGCGTTATTAAACTTTAAAATTATAAAGGCTAGGGTTTAAGTCTCGTCATATTTAATCTAAAACACTATTGACTTTTAATTCAATTCTAATTTTGTATTATTTGAAAAATCGATGTGATTGTCATAAATTAATTCATAGAAGATTACTTTCTAGAATGTTACTGAATTGCTTAAAGAAGTCGGAAATGTTCAGTAATCACCAAATTCTTGCCGACTGATAATATAAAGCTTGGTACATAATATTGAAAAATCGTCGATAGATCCTACCTTTATTGCCTAGTAAAGAACTTCGACACCAGTCCTCATTATGTAAAGTTAAAAGCCCGAACGGAATCGTCGAAGCTCGTAATTGCCCGCCCACCATGGCTATTGTCTTTACGAATTTCTCGTCTATTTTTTCTCTCCATTCTATTTTCGCGCTGTAAAATGCAAAAATACTTATGAACTATAACATTTTTATAACTGCGAAGTTTTTATTAGCTTTCAAAAGCTTTGTAGGTTTCAATATGTCGACAGATATCTTCATCATCATCAGTCATTGTTTGCCCACTGCTAGATATAGGCCTCTCCCAATGCCTTTCACAGTATGCGGTGCTCCGCCTTTCGCATCTAACGACTTCCTGCCGTTTGCACTAAGACGTCAGCTCACCTGGAGGGAGGACGCCCCATACTTTCGGTCCCTAACCGTGGCCTCCATTTCAACAATTTCCTACCCCACCTGGCTTAAGCAAATACTTACTTAAATTGCATGCTTGTAAACACGTAAATTTTCACATTTAGTACCGTAATAGAAGCAATGAATCAATAATGTGTACAATATATAAATTCATGGGACGTCTCGCTCCATAATTCATGTCTCAAATACATATTTATGAAGGTCTTTTCTCGTTTAATTTCTTAGTCGTATTGTGTATTTTACTTCTATTTAATACTCAAATAAATACATGAACATAATGCATATCTACACTTTTTGTACGAAAACAAATGGTCACTTATAATATCTACAAAAAAAAGGCGACAATAATATTATGGATGATTCTTAGAGATAAAAACTTTCTTCGTGTGACTGGAGCTATAACAAATTACTGGTCACATTTACTTTGAAATACACAACATTTTACTGACAATATAATAACGAACGAGAGATAATAATGTACTGGTATAATAGTAAAGGTGAAGGAAAACATCGTGATGCAACCTACACATATTCGGCGAAGAAATTCAAGGATATGTGTGAAGTCAACCAACACGCACTGGGCCAGCGTGGTTGACTA
>JAODUI010000007.1:4036213-4051221 GCA_027563995.1 Papilio gigon | reverse complement strand
GGGGTGACTAGGCCATAGTCAACCACGCTGGCCCAGTGCGTGTTGGTTGACTTCACACATATCTTTGAATTTCTTCGTCGATATTTGCAAGTTGCATCGCGATGTTTTCCTTCACCGTAAGAGCGTTGGATAATGTACATATACAATTCGAAAATGGAAAAACACATTGGTACATAGCGGGGATCGAAACTGGACAATGTCGAGTACGGTCCGATCCAGTCAAGCGCTTAACAACTGCGCCACCGACGCTCCTATCATATCATATAGCGAATATCTTGTTATGTCGAATTATTGTAAGTAATTTTATAAAGAAATGGAAGTAATACAAGCTAATGTTGGCAGTATTATTGAGACAGCGGCGTAGTTAAATTAAATCTATATGGATCAATGCCAGCCGAAGCATAAAGCATAATTAAAGACTAAAATAAACCCAACTATATAATAGGTTCATAATATCAATGAAGATGTTACTACTGACATGTAATTGATTTGTCAAACAGAACATAGTTACATTGTATTTTGTAAGTAATGATAAATTGTGATTATAAAAAAAAATATCAGTACAAATTTTGTATAGCACTTTGCAGCTCTATCAAATATTGAGACATTGACAATGTTGACTTTTTATTATTATAAACATCAATATAGATTCTATGCTATGCTATTATTTAAAGCACCAATATACTGAGGGTACGGATTTCCGAGCACGCGGTCGAGAGTTCGAATCCCGCCATTCGTCTATTGTCGTGGACCATATCCTAGCACAAGCCTGAAGTTTGTTGGAGTAGTAAAAGAAATGTTAGGAAGGGATTACAAAAAAAAACTGAGGGTGAATTCACAAGTTTTATATAAATTCGACTGTGATATTATAATGAGTATAAAAATGACGAAATTCAACGAAATAACTACATTATACAACAACGTGATAATATGAGCACGACAAGTTTGAGATAGGTCAGTGCGTTGACATTGTAATTGGATAGTATCAGAGTTTGTGTATTGAATTATTATTACAACATGACCTGTAATAATTTTAGAACTGATAAAGATAGTGTGATGAACTTATTTAATTGTAACTTTGTTCTTAAACTCTTGTACTCTCTAACTGGCTAACCACTGGTTGGATAAAGTTTACAATTTTGCTAATGTCATCAATCTGATCATGTAAAGCATTAGCATGGTTATTTATTTTAAACCTTATAATTACCAATATAAGGTTTATATCATTATAACAAATCTTATATTAACTAATATCTTATATTTGAACGGTTGTAAGAAACAAATAGCGTTGCCTTAAAATTACAAGAAAACCTATGCCTTGCTACACACCGTTTTAATTGAATAGTCAGACTATAGTTAAAACAAACGAATGTAAGGAAAATTTTAACTGTCAGCTATACCGTACTCTTCTAAGGTTTTCCTTACGATGGTACGATATCAGTGCGACTGTTGGGTTAAAATTATCCAGGTAATACTGAAGGCGTATATCCCGCTTTCGTATTTAGAAAGTTTTGAATATGTATTAAGGTACTGATTCAAAATTTCAAATGTATTGTGCAATATTATTGACCTCTTATCCCATTGACTTTATTGTAATGTTGCGCATTAGTAAGTAAACAAAATAGTCGTAATAACTTTAGTGCATTAAACTATTTATCTATTTATTTTCAAGAATAATTAATTCATTGCCCCCTAAATAAAAGTATATATACAGCTGAAAATGAATGAACGAATCAGTCGAGATATAATGTTTCATTTAACATTATTAGTGTTAGCTGCTGTCTCAAGTGGGACTTGGGGCTACCTTATTAAGGTCCCTACAACACCATGGCAACCGAGAACAGGTAAGACATAGATGATATAGTAACTATCAATGTAAAACCCAACACCGATTGTCTATGAAGTTAATTTTTCTAAAATATATTCTTCATATTTTTGACGGACTAGAAAAAGATAAAGTTCTTTTATTACAGAATTACAAAAATAATCTTTTTAATTTTATTCGTCCCGTCCTTTGTCTTATTTGAAAGAAATCAAATATATTACTGTTCTTTAGGCGTTCTTATGTAAACCAATATAACTTTATCTCTATTTTAGTTCCAGTTCAGAAACAAGAATGGGTGTATTTTCAAAAACGTTTAATGCCATTATTTGAAAATGTCTGCGAAGACAGTACCGATTTACTGGTAACAAATTTGAGTAACGATTTTGAAAAAGATTACGGAAATGGAAATTATCTGGTAATACTTGCATTTATTTTTGTTGTCATTTTTTAATATCCAATTGTAGGAAAGTTAACTAAACTAATTCATAATTTTGACAGAATCCAGATGTAATTACAACACTACAAAATTATAAGAGTTCAAAAGGATTTTTGCCAAAGGGCGAAATATTCACGGAATACAACCAAGATCATACAGCCGAATTGAAAATATTATTCGAAGTTCTTTATTATGCTAAAGATTTTGAAACATTTTATAAAGCAGCCGCTTGGGCTAGACAGAACATTAATTGCGGTATTTACGTAGACGCAATATATCTCGCAATCTTGAATAGAAAAGACACCGAAAAAGTTTCGATCCCTCCGCCTTATGAACTGCTTCCAAATTATTTTGTTAATAAAGAAGCAATTATCAAAGGTTCATTATTATTATCAAACGAACAATGGTTGGATACTGACAACGTGCGTGAACAGGGCAACTCTTATATTGTTGATGCTGAATATTCTACCGGCCCTTATGACACCAGTCAAGAATCTTTAACATACTTCAATGAGGACGTGGGACTTAACAGTTATTATTATTTAAACAAATTGAATTCGTTCCCTTGGCTCAATGTCTCATTGGGTGTTCGACCTAAATTAGGTGAAAAATTGTATCATACATTAAAACAGCTGACTACCAGATACAACTTGGAAAGGTATTCGAACGGTCTCCCAGAGCTAGGAGATTTTGAATGGAATGAAAAAACCATGATACCATACAATTCGATGTTGATTTACTCCAACGGAAAAGATTTTGCCCTAAACAATTTAGCTAACTTGCTTGACAACGAAGATTTGACATCATTACGAAACATAGAAGACAATATTGTAACAGTTGCCACCCACATGGTACGTAACTAATTTTTAATGCATCATAATTAATCTTACGTAAAATTTTAAATGTTCCTTGCGTCTGCATTAATCATATATTTATTAATTTCAGTGGGAAAAAGGTTTTAATAAAGACGACATTTTAAATCAATTAATGGATATCCTAGTCCTTAGTAATAAGAGCTACCAAAGTTTAGCATACAAGCTACTTGGCACCGACTTTACTTCCGAACAAAGGTAATTTAGCATTATATATAATTCTATTTTAATTATCCATTCTCGTACGTGAATAAACCCTGAGTTGTCAGTAAATTTTTTATAGATTATAATTACAATTTTATTCACAGATTACCTTCGGTGTTGGCTCACTATTCAACGTCAGTAAGAGATCCTATATTCTGGAACATTAATAAGAAAATAGTGGATTTAGTTAACAGTGCTCTAAGTGTATTACCGGGTTATACCAGAAATGACTTAATCTTTCCCGGAGTGGAAATTGTAAATGTAGATATGAAAAAAATGATGACTGCTTTTGAATACTTTGAATTTGATGCAACCGAGGCTCTTAAGACTTCAACTAGTAACAGTAAATTTTTAGTCAAAATCGGGCAGTACAGATTGAATCATAAACCTTTTTCGATAAAACTTAACATTTCATCTTTAGTAACACAAAAGGGATTTGCAAAGTTATTTATAAGTCCTAAAGTTCTGCCCGGTCAAATTGATCAAATGAAAAATCTATTCTTTTTGCTTGATTGTTTTGAAATCAACCTTAAAAAAGGTAAAAACACGATAACAAGGACATCAGAGCAAATGAAGCTATCACCAGATTTAACATCGTTAAAAACTATAAAGAAACAGTTAGAAGATGCTGAATTTGGATTAAATTCTCTGCCACTTAATACGTTAGAATCTCAAATAGGATTCCCTTCACGATTGGTTCTTCCCAAGGGCTCTGAAAACGGTTTACCATTCCAAATATTCGTTTTTATAGCTCCATACATAAAACCAGTAATCAATGGACGTATTGCAAATGTAGAATACAATTTCGATGCTATGTTGAATCCGGGCTACCCCCTAGATCTAAATATCAATATGCATCAACTTCTTGATCTCCCCAATGCTTTTATAAAAGATATTATCATTTCACATAAAATTGAAAATAAACCTGTAAAAGAAGCTATTGATATACCAGAATCGTCTAACACTTGGACGAGTAGTGAAATTGAACCGATGGGACATTTAAAATCATCAGCTCGTCCAATTTTCAATGCGAACAAACAATCTTTTGATTACAAATCAAAAAAAGGTCAATATGGTAAACAAGATGATTATTTGACAAAAGAAACTAACTACAAGATAGATACGCAAGACATTCTAGAAGTGCCTGTATCTCATTATACTGACCCAATTAAAAATCAATACGTAGATGGAAAAGATGAAAATATAAAGAGTATTTCACTCGATGAAGACATCGATAAAACTGTATATAAAGTAAATTCTATGGAAACTGATTTTTCAGAAACACCGAAAGACGAAGAAGAATTCGACGCGATTTTAAAAAAGAACAGTGATATACAAAAACCGCTAAGAATTTTAAAATTATCTAGTCGACCTGATTTCACTATGAAAAGGGAAAAATTTGATTACAAATCGAAACGTGGACAATATGGAAAAAAAGATGATAAAGCAGCGAAAAGAGGAAATTACACTAAATATAGAAAAGATAGTTTCACAGAAACAACTACAGAGAATGTCGTAGACGTTTCAACTGATAAAGTTGTACATGATATTGAAATAAAAATCAAAGAAGATTTGAATACTAATGTTAAGGAATTCGATAAAAATGAACATTATTCGAACACTGACAAAACTGTTAATATAAACGTTATCAAAGAGATAGAGAAAAGCGACGATATGCTAATACCAGTAAAAGATTTGAAAGAGGACTACAATATTGTTGATATTGTGACCGAACCTGTTATCATTATAAAACCAAAGAAACGTAATCCGTCTATGTACGATTTCCTTTTCACTAATCCTATTGACGATTTTGATATCTCAGAAGAGAAAGTTTATTATTAAATAATTTTAACTAAATATTATTTGGAATTAATATTGTTTAGTTTTAATTAGTCATAACGGGTAGACGTTAATTATGAATAAAATGTTTTATTAATTTTAACATTGATTTTATTTCAATCCAAATATAAAACTTTATTTGCTTACATGACAAAAATCATTACCGTCTTTAAATCGGATTAAGCGTTGACAATCGCAAGATCGCCTTTAAATAGTCGCAGTTTTGTTTAATTTAATGTAATGGTACCGCCAATGTGTCGATCGGTCTTAGTTTTAAAGGATAACAACTAAAGATATCAGTGCAACAATATAACTGTGTCATACAAATTTCTGTCATTACTTTTGGCACAGATCCAAAAAGTTTACAGCGATGTTACGCTTTCCCTATTTTCATCACGGAAAATTTAAAAACCATCGCTCACCACTGTGACAACAGCTAGAATGCAAACAGAAATATTTTTACAGTCGATTACAAGGTTTTAGGAGCAGCGACTATAGATACATTATTTCCATGTATTACAACTATCTGTTCCCATTCAATTTTAAAATGCATATTTTCCGTATTAAAAACTATTTGGATATTGTACTACTTTTCATATTTACGTAATTTAAAACCAGAATTTTCTGGTTGGCGACGCTCGAGAGAATTGCGAATTTACGTACGCGTTCACAGTAAAAAATAGACTATTTACTTATCTGATATTTTTAACAAACTATATTCAATTAAAATTTGTCCGTATTAAATTGTATATAATTTATGCATAACTGAACTCTAAAACGGTACAAAACTTCGAAATATATACTTAACTAAAATTCTTATTGTCAATCGTTAAAAAAAAAACTTCAAAACGTAACACTACTTTTTCTGTTAAAGAGTTTTATTCTAAGAGATACTTCAAATCTATTCATAAACTATCAGTTATATGCAATATAAAATCATGATGTTTATATCAACATTAATCAGTAACGTAAACAATAAGGTACGATTGAACAGGGATTTATCTTTGGCAATAGATAAAACGTGGTAAGTAGTTCCTGCAAGGAAGAGCGGTCGGTGGCGTGCCAAATCGAAGTTATATTCCATTGACACAAATGACTCAGGGTTCAGTTTCGATTTAGCTAGCTGCCTGATTAATGGTCTATTACGCTGACGGAGTATTTTAGGTGCAGACTAAACAATAATTTTAATGGGTCCATTTTCGAAAATCTTACGTTATACGTAAAGATAATGCTATAGCAATTTTCTCGCAAGAATTATATTTAACTATGTATTTTTGTACCAAGTGATTTTTCTTTAATACTTTTTGTTTGTAAAAACCATAGAATTGTATAACCTAAAAATGTACCTAAATACGCTTACATAAATCTAAAAGTTTATACGAACGTAATTTCGATGTAAACAATTCTAACGTCAAAAGCAAACATAATATTTAATTTTATTTTCCTTACAATAAACATTTGAATTACGTAAAATATTCTTTCGTAATTAACACTAAACTAATTCCCTAACGGTTCTCTTTTATTTAATGCTTTTATATTTCTACTTTGCTGCACACTACACCATGGAGTTTGGATATATTTTATAAAACAAACGAGGTTAACGCGTTTTCTATCAACATTTTGACGTTTAATTGACAGAATAAAAATATTTATAGTTAATTGTCAATTGTACGGAGTCAAAATTAAATACGTAATTAAAAACTATTAGAAAACAATAAATATGTTAATAGGTTAAGAAATAAGATCGTTTATTTAATAAACAACATCATTAGAATACTATTATAGACAGATGAAAAGTGTTCACAAACAGTTACACAGATACTTGAGATGAATTGATATAAATAACACGTAACTCAGTCCCCACGGGCGATATTCAGAAATAGTTTAGGACGTGTGAAGCCAAGGTATTCCGAATATCATCTCTATTGGCCGATGTCTTATGTTTCTTACTTGAAAGACAATTTAACTGAAGAACTCTGTCTATACCATGACACTATCATAGCATATGGTCATCTCTGATACGTCAAAATGACAATATTTGTATACAAATATGGCGTCAGTGGAAACCGACAGTAATAAAATTAAATGCACACAGTTGCATGTCCGACACGACGGATTAGACATGTTTTACATTTGGTAACATTGGTGAACAATGCCAAATTAGTGTCACTGAATAATTAATTGCAAAGAGATTGTATTATATTGTAATTGTTTTCTTTTTTATAATTAAGAGAAGTCAAACTCACTTAGAAAATAACTAAAATTTGAATAAAAAACGGAACTTTTTCTTCATTATTTTTTATTACTTGTCAGTAATATTGTTATTTTTAAATATGTCAACACTGGAAGTTTGATAAAAGAACTAAAAACATTAGAAACATAAACTTATCTCCAAAAAAGCATGGATAAATCATGTGTAAAGTGAAACAAGAAACAAATATTGTTTATATCTTACGCTTTGAAGTGATTATAAAATCATGAGTGAGTTTAAAAGAGCGGTCATTAAAAACGTATACTCGTTCACAAAAGCTTCTCGCCTGAAGCGTCTTATGCTAGTTTCACACGATAACAGAAAACTAAAACAAAAGGATAGATAATACAGTATTGATGTTAATGGTAAGCACACTTAATGTAAAGAATTAATTTGTCGTTAAGTACGTTCAAACAATATCAGTATTGCGTTGTATACCGCTGTATTTTGGTGTAGTAGTCTCGTGTGATACTAGCATTGATGACGTCCGCTAGAGAGCACAAAAATTATAGTCGATCACCGACATTCTATATGTGCGCGGGCGTCGTATAACCCGTTTCACGCGCCACTGGCCGCACATTTGTACCGCATACCAAAAACAGTTTCGCATCACCTTAATACATCAAGGTGACAATAGAACAATCGAAAGCATACGCCGCTATTAATGTCATTGCTGAATTACATGCCAAAAATTAATTAGGAAATTTACCTATTATTAAATACCATTTAAATCTTATATCTAGTATAATTGATTCTCAATGAATGTAATCGTATAACAAAATTGAAATGATCATGTTTGGAATATCTAATATTGTTAATAAATCCTGTGACGTAGTAACGCGTAATATTTTCATTGGGACGCTAGCGGATCGGCATTTACTGCGAAGGAATTTCCTGTTCTCAATCTGTAAATTGCTTAATATGAATACGCTTTTAGTACTAGGATATGAAGCGTTCCAAATGCAAGCTTTTAACAAAACTATTAAATCTGCAGATGAGCTCATTGCGTCAGTTGGCGTGCGATTTTCATTCAAATTTAGATCGATTCTGTAAGATGTAATTTTAGTTGTTAAAAGTATGAATGATCTATAATTCCACAAACTAAAGCGTCTCTTATCTTACAATCATTTAATTACAAATTGTAATTAATTTATCAACTACCGTCACATTACATAGATCGTTGTCGTAAAAACGCTAATAAAATTACATTATTTACAAAGTGGGGTTTGCACGTAGTTAAATTCAGTATATCGGGAAGTGCTAAAAGTGGACTGCATACCCATTAAAAACAAATAAAAACGCAACTGTCATGTTGAACCGATAAATTGCTGAAAATAAACATCGCGTTTCCTGTAACGATACAAATTTTCAAAGCTCTGACGTATACGGAGGACGGAGGCGCCGCGTCACAAGAGATCGTACGATAGAGAACGGTAGAGAGACATATGGTTTTTCAAGTATTTTCGTATATGTATAACGCGAACTGAAATGGTCTATAAATAAGGGTAGCACGTGAAGTTAAGCTTCAGTGTAACAATACTCGCACTCGGTTAAGGTTCTTGTTACTCTCGAGTCAATACATTTTAAACATGGTGAGAATAAATTCAAGTTTTTTTTTGTTTAATTGGTGAATGAACAGTGATAGTGACGTGTGACCAGTAATGTGTGATGTCAATGCAAAAGAATATAAAAATTTAATAAAAAAAAAAATATTGTAAACCATAATGAAACCTGTTAAAAGTCAAACAAACAGTATTTTATTGTTTTGATATAATTTAAAAACGATTTTATAGTTTTTTAGTGTTAATAATTGATAGCATTTTTTTTAGAAATCTGAATGAAAACAAAACAAACAGGATTTTTTTCGATTCGTCACTTTGATTTTCTATTTTTTTTTTGTCTTAATTTACGTTTATTTTAATATTTCCAGGACACTGACGATGACCAGAAAATGGCCATGCTCCGCAAGGCATTCCAAATGTTCGACACCACCAAGTCTGGTTATATCGATGTCCTCAAAATTTCCACCATCTTAAACACCATGGGCCAACTGTTCGACGACTCTGAACTCCAGGCGCTTATTGACGAAAATGACCCAGAAGGTGCGTTAACATATGACTTTTTTTTTACTGTAGGCTTATACAATCTAACCATTGTTTTCTTAATTATTTCACAGATTGTAAGGCAAAAATGATATGTTTTTGTAGTGAAACTTTTCGGCAGTGAAAACCAAATCTTAAAATTTATTTTACTATCACCTAGTATGCATCTTAATGGTTATAGATTATTTGCAAAAAATTTCGTAAACTACAAAATTATTAAAACTTGTTATGATAATACTTGAGTTGTACCACGTAAGCTATTTTAGGCAGTCTTAACCAACGCATGTGACAAGTTGTTGATAGCTCTGGAAGATATATTACCAGTAAATATTTTCATTTTGCACGCTAGAAGCGGTAACGATGTTATTTCGGTCCCGGCATGTCGGAGTTAATTCATACAGTTTGGAAATTTTTAAGCTCTTACGATTTCAATAAAAATAGAATCATCTTTTGTTATTCACTGTTTCCAAGGATTTAAGAAGATTACATTGAAATAATTTTTCTAACAGCCGTTTTTGTACGACGATGAAAGTGTAACTAGGTCAACTGAAATATTAGTTATTGGAAAGCAAAAACCTAAATCGTTATAGATTTTTACACTGCCGTGGTTACGGAGTCATAATTACCTCATGTGTTGAGTTTTTTGACATTACTTAGTTTTTTTTTTTTAAATTTAAGTTTTGCTGATATGCATTGCATGCACATGGTAAGTTTCGAGCCTCTCAATAGGGAGTAGATGGCATTTGCATCGGTTAATAGATAACGAATTTTGTCTCAATTGTCAAATTCAATAGAATTGCGAAATTATAAAAAGCCTATATTTTTTACTATATCAGAAACACATAGAAATTTTTGTGTCATTATTTTTTTACAATAAAACTTTCAGCAATAAATCCATACATAATGTATGACATTGTCAGGCAGTGGATTGCGTATGTTTAATTTTTATTTCCTTTAGATCGTGTAATTACATAACGTTCACCTTTTGTTTTAGGCTCTGGCAAAATCAACTTCGATGGTTTCTGCAACATCGCATCCCACTTCTTAGAAGAAGAGGACGCGGAAGCCATGCAACAAGAACTCAAGGAAGCTTTCAGGTACTTTTACCCTCTCACCGATTCAATAAGAATTAGTTAAAAAAAATATTCCATTGCCAATTTCTTAGTATACACTATTAGATAAAATGGGAACTCTATTCACTATATAGGGCCTGCGTTTAATACACTAAGTTTTGTCGGGCGGATATCGTCTAAGATATGGTCCGCTATAAAGAGTCCATCCTCAACATGTTGATTTAAAACACACTGTAAAACAGTTTAAAACTAACAAGAATTGTATGTAATTTTCAGATTATACGATCGTGAAGGCAACGGCTACATCACCACGTCGACGCTCAAGGAAATCCTGGCGGCGTTGGACGACAAGCTCAGCAACGCAGACCTTGACGGCATCATTGCTGAGATTGATACTGACGGCTCCGGGACTGTGGACTTCGATGGTTAGTTACTTTTACTTCTTATATTTCTACAGCCTTGGATCGGTCCAGCATTTTTTTGATTTCGTTCCATCTCAGACTACGTGTGATTTGCTATTCCAATTTTATTCGTGTTCAATCTATCATACAATACCCAATTTAAATATTAATATTTTCTGTTTTTCTTTTAAATTTAAAATGTTTGTAGATTTTTGTTAATTTACTAATATTTCTTGTAACCATTCCTGGTAAGGTTGAAAAAGTTTGAGTTAGGATATGGTCTATTACAATAATCGAATGATGGGATACGAACCCACGACCACTAGATCGGTACTCCGTACTCTTAACCATTAGGCTATTGGCGCTTCCGTATATTGCTATGAATATTTTTTTAAATGTGTTTTTTTTTCTGATTAACTGTAAAACTATTAGAATTTTTTTTTATCATTAAGTAATTTTATTTTAAATTTGTTCAAGAGAAACAATTTTTTTTTTTAAATTAAAACCAATTGGTTAATCACATTCAAATTAACGGTATTTGAAATGAAAGAGTACAATTATATGAATCATTTATTCACTGAATGACTTAAATTGTGAAATGAATTTAAATTGTGTTTGGTTGATTTACATCTCAAAAAATTAATACATATTTTTTTCTCTTTACAGAATTCATGGAGATGATGACTGGCGATTAAACATATGAATTTGATATACATATAGCAGATATAATTAGAATATATTTTACATTCTTTTAAGGAGTCACAAGACTTCGTTTTAAGTACAAATCGTATGCGGTATTAGCATGGTTGTAAAGCACATTGTAGACACATTACGGTTTATCTATCTTATAGATAGGCATTAGTTTTATAACCTATTTGTTGTGATATTCATTTAAGTTTCCGTTCGTAGAAATTATTTTATCTAATAATTTTCATAGAACGTTAATTATTAAAACAATTTTATGCTAATATTTATAACGCATTGTATGTATAACCAATCTGAAATTATTCTATAAAATTACAATAACATAAAGAAAACTGTTATTTTATTTCACTTTGATACCTATTTATCTGTTTTTTATTTTAATCTTTTGAATTGCTACTTCTTTTGTTTTTATAATTCCCATTTTTTGACTTTGCTGACGGACTTACTTAAAAATAATTAATGCGAGAAATATTTTCGCCTGATCTGATAAAAAAAAATAAACCTTAATATTTTTTATGTTATAAACATATATAAACGAAATGTATGTTCAGCGTATTTAATGCATGCGAGAATATGACGTTTTATTATACTTTACGATCAATTACTTCTGGACCAAAATTAGACGTGTTCCACACAAGGGTCACAATTGGAAAATTGACCAATTTTGTACTGCTTCCTCGGTTACGTGTACAGCTAGCGACAATCATATTTTTTGTTTCTTTTTTATTTATGGCATTTAATAACACAATTTTGACTAAGTCTGAGTCTTTAATCTATCTACATAAACATACTATTAAAATTTCTGTCTGTTTCTCTTTATTCTTCTAAGTTACTGGACTTGGACGGTTTCTTAGTCAAAAATAATATGATTCAACTTTCCTGCACTGGTTTTTTAATAACTGTGACAATCTTGTCCTGTTTTTGCTTTTTTTATTTGTTTCTTCTTCTTCCTTTAAAACCGAATATTTATATATTTATACGATGATCAAGGTTATATTATGTACGAAAGAAACGATTTTGTACTCGGGTGTACAAAGAAAATTATACCTATTAAACTGACCTCAGCTGCTCAAATGGCTAAGAGAATCAGATATGAAACTGCATAACTCCTGTGTGCTGTTCAGTAAATTAAGTCAGTGAGCTACCGTTATGTTGTTACGTTTTATTCTCGTGATGTTTTTGTGGCTGGCATTATTGACAACCGCCAGTACCTTACCTGTGGACGAATTCAAAAAGTATATTCACGAAGGAGGTAGGTCATAAAGCATAATTTAATTTGAATGGGACAGTGCTGCGCAAATGTTTACAAAGCATAAATGGTAATTAAGTATTAACTACATGGGAACATTTTACCTTAAACTAATATCTTGTATAAAAATAAAATATTGAATTATTAAAAAAAACTTTACTGATAAAGTTACTTTGAAGACTTTTTGGGGATACTTTGTAACATATATCTATCCATACATCCAAACTTTCGCATTTATATTAGTGAGAAAGTAAGTTTCGAAAATATGCTTGTATTTTTAGACTTAGGTTTCGACGATGAAAAGTTTTTAATGCAAATAGTTCCAGGAAATAGCAATCCTTCTCATAAATATGACAAGAACGATGAAGTTCAACTAGCAGATATTGTGGATCAGGTGAGCTTTATTTCGAAATAGAATGGATAGAAAAAATAATGGCTTAAACCGATATCGTTTTCAGTCGTGTTTTAACTATTTTAAACTGAACGGAAAAGCAGTTTTGTATACTACTGACTTCAAGCAGAATTTTAGCTCTATCTAAATGCGAGTTATGTTCAAAAATATAATTTATTAATCAGAAATCCGTTATTTACAGGCTAACGAACGTTATCAGCTGTTTATGACATACGTCGAAAAAGGTTTTACTTCTAAAGGTTTAACATTTACTATTTACGACGACGATTTAAGAAACGCAGCAGTGGCCTTGTTTCGATTGCTGCAAAGTGTTGAAATCGATGAATTGCAGAGAATATCAGCGTGGGCAAGAAACAACGTGAACAAAGATTTGCTAACATATGCTTTGAAGCTCACTGCAGTTTACTCGGACAAAAATAAATTAATTAACGCATTTGAATATGAACCACCTTATGTGACGAAACCTAATTATTTCGTAAACGGTGAGACAGTTAGAAAGGCGATGCAGATAATAATAGACAATGGACAATTTAATGATCGAGAAGGGGAAGTGAATCAATATTATAAAACTGGTGACGTTATAGCTATAAACACTAACTATTCTGGCTGGAATCTAGCAAGCAATGGATGTCATGAGGAACTCAATTACTTTAGAGAAGATATCGGTATAAACAGCTATTATTCCGGTATACAACTGCTCCATCCATTCTGGATGTCGAATAGTGAGCTGGAAGAAATAAATCCAAAGCATGCTGAATATTATTACTACGTACATAAACAATTAGTGGCCAGGTACAATTTAGAAAAGGAATATTTGAAATTTGAAAAAAATAAATCAACGGAAAAATGTTTTACGGACTACAACCCGTATCTAAACTACGACAACGGACTTCCATTTCCAATTAGATCTTCAACACTCAAAGACTGGAATGAAGAGCAGGCTAGAATTAAATCAATTGACATTGCTATTAGGGAGTGCATTTCCAGAAGAGTCATTTTTATGGTGAGCAACGACGTTATGTAAACTTCCTTGATATGTATCAATAGTTTCGTTCTATGATTTACGGCAAATCATCTTGTTCATAATTATTATTTCAGATGTTGATTTAATACTACTTAACACTTTATATGCCTACCTTTAAGTAGTTTTTGTAAGTTTTGAAAAAAAGTTAATAAGCTTTGAAAAGTGTAATTCCATTAATCTTTTTTTTTTCAGGACAACGGCACAAAAATATCCATGACTGAAGATAATTACATTGATCTATTAGCAAAAATTTTACGCGCAAATTTAGACGGGGCGAAGTCAGCTAAATTTATCAGATCATTTTTCGGATACGGAGGTAACACGTTCCCACTGGATAGGTAAGAAAAATTATATACAATAAAATGAAGTTTGGCATCTGGCATACACTCATCGGACCAATAATAAATCACTTTTACTTTACTCCTGTCTTCTGTGTGCGTTATTAGTGCAAGAGATGTTCTTCGCACCACAGAGAAGTAAACGTTTTTACTTGCCGCACCACAGGGAAATTGCATTAGGGATGATTTGGATCTCGTTTCGCAACGAACGTGTGCAATCCTTTTCGTTTTCTGTTTTAGCTACAATCAAGCACCATCGGTACTACATCATCCTGAA
>JAODUI010000007.1:4020995-4036113 GCA_027563995.1 Papilio gigon | reverse complement strand
ATGAAGTTTGGCATCTGGCATACACTCATCGGACCAATAATTAATCACTTTTACTTCACTCCCGTCTTCTGTATGCGTTATTAGTGCAAGAGATGTTCTTCGCACCACAGAGAAATAAACGTTTTTACTTGCCGCACCACAGGGAAATTGCATTAGGGATGATTTGGACCTCGTTTCGCAACGAACTTGTGCAATCCTTTTCGTTTTCTGTTTTAGCTACAATCCAGCACCATCGGTACTACATCATCCTGAAACATCTTTAAGAGATCCCGTCTATTGGTACTTGCTACAAAACCTTTTAAATTATTTCAATGAATTTGAAAGAACATTGGAACCTTACGATATATCAAAGTATGAATACGATGATGTAAAAATAATCGATGCAAGAATTCCTAAAATAACAACGTATTTTTCTTACTACCAATTGATATTAAACAAAGGAATAAAAAAAATTGATCCAATGAAATTTCCATACGCAATTACAGCAAGACTCAAAAGATTGAACCACGTCAAATTTGATATTAATTTTGCTGTGGAATCAAAAACTGAATCACCAGTTGTCGTGCGACTATTTTTGGGGCCACGATGCTTCGAGGAAAACTGCTGGGTTTTGTTCACCAATTTCTTTGAACTAGACTGTTTCTCTTATCAGCTCAAAAATGGTATAAACAATATAGTTTGGTCCACCAATGAACGATTTTCTAAATTTTCTTATGAGAACTTTTATAACATGGAAGACCAATCGAAAGAGATTAATAGATACAATTTGTTTAAATTTCCTGCAAGCTTAGTTATTCCTAGAGGTCTAGAAATTGGATTGAATTTGACACTATTTGTAATAATAACACCAAAAGAGGATGTTTTTAATATTGACATGCCAAATGATTACTATGTAAATTATCGCAAACTAATGTCCGAAGAGTTCGATAGGAAACCGTTGGGATTCCCATTTCACAGAGAAGGAGCTAATTTTAAGCCTTTGGCAAATAACTATAGATTTTTCAATATCACCGTGTTTCATAAAAAGAGAACTGTTGATGATAAAGGGTATTTTAGCAAACATTTGAATTGAATGTTTTCAGAATGTGTTATAATTTGTGTATAAACGGTGCTAAGCAAAGTTGCAACGAGAATATATTTAAAAAAAATAATGTTTTTTTATTTGAATATAAAATCATATACCTGCAAGAAGTCATTTAAATATTTTGATTTGATTAATTCTTAATGAGCAGACCAGTTTGGACAGAAAATGAAATATATAAATTGTTAAAAATATTCAAACTTTATTAATATTAGTGCATAAATAAAAAAAGTAAGTATCCACATAAGACGGCCATCACACAGACTGAAACTTCATTTTCTTCTTAAAATTTCGTGTAAGTTGATTTAGAACCAACATAGTAGGGGTAATTAGATTGGTAAGGATAAATATTGTCTTCATGATAAACAAACACATCCTTGAAGTACATGTTGGGCTGTATAAAGTAAGGCTCATACACTGGACGATCCAACGGATAACCAAACGGTTTGTTGTCAACGATAAAACTTTCTAGCGGCTCTGTTATTTGCTCTTTGCCATGGTATGGATAAACCATTACAAACAATTGATAGGGAAAACCTCCCTTTGTTCCCTTAGGTAGCATCAGTCTTAATGGCATAAAGTCTGCTTCGGTAGACATGTGAGCGGGTACTTTTCCTTGGTCAAGAAGTTTCCAGATTTCAGCAACTGGCACTGAATCTTCTTTGAATAACAAGAAGTCGGTAGAGCTACGTTCGATCTTGTTCTGTCCAGCTGTCAGCTTATGAACAAACCAATCTAGCTCGACGAAGTTCTGCCAGTTATCTTCCATCGTCAACAGGTAACCTTCACCGTTGTATTTGGGCCCAATGAAGATCTTAATTACGGCATCACCTTCAACTTCAGATTTAACATCGACGTTTACTGTGAAAGGCTTGTGGTTAATACGGGGCTGACGCACTTTGAACGGCGTGAACTTGCGAGTCTTCAGTTCTTCTTGTGAATAGAACACGCTGTTATCTACATTGAAATCGAAGTATTCGAAGAAGGTGACAAGCTTGTCAACCTTGACGTCAGTAACCTTAACGCCGACGAAGTGGAGCAGGTCCTGAGTGTAAGGTTTAAGGTATTCCTTGTACTGAATGAAGTACTTAAGAATCCTACTGTAGAGTTGGTAGAAGACAGGGTCACGCAGCGAAGTTTGGTAAAAGTCAAGGGCATTAGGAATATAGCTGTGCCTGTAAAAATGAGAGCCGTGAATTAAAATCAAAACCGATATCGTTCTATTTACGTTTAAAATACTGGTTAGTAAGAAAAAGACTGTTGGATTGTGTGTTGGATAGAGAGATTATAACGAGTCTATAAACACTATTCTGAACTGACTTATTTGCACTTTAATTACATACTTGTTAGCAGGTTCCGGAGAAGCACCCAAAAGACGCCTGGCAGTGATTTCGTATGACCGATGGTAGTTTCTTGGTCCGAATTTATCGTATAGATCAGCATTGGATTGCCAGTAGTTGCCAACGAAGTTAATAGACTTTGAATTGGTGAAATCAACTTCTTGGTTGTACTGTAATACATAGTTATTATTTTAGATTGAACACAAAATTATAATCTTATGCATATATTAATGTAGGTCATAATACTTACAGCCTTAAAGCGGCCTCTCTCCAGGTACTGCAAGAACGTCTTTTCGTAGGAGTCAAGGAACTGTAATTCTTGAATATTGCTTTCATACGGAATTTGATAGTGGGCAGGTCTGTGTATGAACGGATAGTAGTAAAATAAGAATGGAACGTAGCCAGCTTCGATTGGTTTGGTCCAAGAGAATTCAGGGATTTCACCTAAACCATTGCTCAGACGCTCCAAATAGTATCGAGCAATTAATTGTTTGTAGAAGTAGTAGTAAACTTCTCCTCGACGATCTTTCCAAACGGTGTAAATGTCGCCTTCGAGCCAGAAGGGGAAGAACGAGTGGAAGTAATAATAATAAGAGTTTAATCCAACGTCTTCTGTGAAGTATGACAACTTATATTCCTGATCATCATAAGTCCAGTAATTAGAATAGTTAGTATAATAGACAATGTTATCGTTTTCGAGAGAGATGCCATATAGTGAAGCTAAATCGGCATTGTGGATTCCATCTTGCATTTTAACGCGGTAAATTCTGTATAGGACGTCAGAGTTGACAAAGAACTCGGGGAAAAGTTCATAAGGAGCGGGCAAGACTATTCCTTGAGTGTCCGATCGATGAATTATAGCAATGTAGTAAGCATACAAGAATTGACCTTCGTTAAGGTACAAGCGGGCGTAAGCCGCTGTCTTGTAAAAAGTGTCGAAATCTTTGGCGTAGTAGAATAGATGGAAGAGAGCAATCGCTTCGTCTCTCTGTTTTTCGTAGAAAATAGAAAAGACGTGATTTCTTGGCAGGAGACCATGTTTGAATAACACCAAGAAGTCTTCTACAGCTTTTTTGTTCTGAAAACAGATGATTGAGACATTTAATTAATGAAATAGTTAGTAGATTGTATAACAAAATGAAATACATATTATTAAATAAATGAATGCTTACAGTGTATTTTTCCATGTTTCCTTCAATGCTCCATTCCTTTGCAATTTTGAAGTACTCAGCTTCCTTGTTGATTTGTGATGGTGTGAAGAAAAGCTCAAATACCTTTTTCTGTTTAAGGACAAATTCAGCATCGACTGAAATTTTTAATAGATTCTTTTATATGTAGAATAACAATTAAAACAAAGTCTCCGAAAATAGAGATTCTAAAAAATAAATTGTGACTGTTCCGCTCTACATATAAACGAACATTAGAAGGTCCGATGATCGATGAACGTTGCCTATTGTTTTAAGTCTTAGGAAAATATCTAGTTATTGGTGGTGTTATCTAGTTATAAAATTATTTAAAATATATACCAGTCTTAGTCTTGAATTGGGTGGTTGTCGTGGGAACAGCTACCGAGGTCCCCAGGGCCACAAGCCCTGCAAGCACCAAGAGCGTCTTCATCATGATGTCCACAGCGAAAACTGTGTCTTTGCGACCAGTGTCCGGAGCTTATATACTATTTTCACATTTTTCTTATCAGAAATGCAGGTTGATCTCGGTGATAGAATGTTACACGAATCTCGTTGCCGCGCTCTATCATTTCACCTTTCACCTTTACCTCATTAGTGTCCGTTTCGGCCGGTCCGTTAAAAACAAACGTGATCACCCTGTTTATAAATACGAATTGGTATCAGATATTGATGTTAGTAAAAATTTCACAATTACGCAATACATCTTTCTTAGGCACATCTAAAGATTGTAAAATAGACTAAACCTATTTAGTCAAGTACAATGTGCTGTTGCAGTTAATAGTCAGAGCAACACACTAGTTTTAAAATGCGTTAAATCCGCACTGAGTCAGCTTGTGTCCCATGCCCTCTGTTAAGGATGGCGGCGATCAAGGGAGATTTCGAAAAATAAAACACGCGACTTAGTAGAGTTGTGCACTGTCCGAATAGCGACCGCAGAGTGTGTCCTATCCTCAATAGATTTATAATTTTTTACTACGAACACACAACGCATTTTTGACACTACTTTAGTAGTTTTTAATAAAGTTTGGTAACAATCATTAAAACAGTAAACAATAGTAATGGTAGAAAAAAATTACATAACGGAGGGCTTTTAAAAGGCTATCATCAACAGTCTAGTCACTAACCGTAGGGAAAGCACCGACGACTCGTGTTTAAATTGTGGCTGATCCACAAAGCTCTCAATAGCTTTAAGGAAATTTGTAAATGATTTTTTTTATTGACGTATTCTTTTAAATTATCAAAACTTTCTAGAGACATTTCAGACTAACAAATCGGTGTCGATACAGACAAAAGACATCGATTTTCACGTGAGTTAAACCGTTTTTTATAAACGACATATTCTTTCTTTTAATTCCATTGTATTAACTATGATATTTTGATGAACGAAATTTTGAAAATTATATTTTTTTCATGACCTGCAATTTATGTTATGTTACCAATTAAGTTGTATTTGTCTTTTCTTCCTACTATCGAACCTGATAACCTTATAGTTCTAGCATTGCAACGTTATCATTGTGTATGTTCGTAAATTAAAAATATTATTGATTTCAAATGTTACTGTAAAAACACGATATTCGGTCAATATTATGATTTACCGATAGGACCATATGGAATTAACACACAATATTTACAGCTACGCCTATCACATAGACCTTCCCCAATGCCTACCGCGATATGCCGTCCTCCGCCTCCCGCGTCCAACAACTTCCCGCCGTCTATAGTTACACCAAACGATAAAATAAATATTGTTAAACAGCTGATTGACATTGTTTTCGAAAAAGAAAAAAAAAAGGTATTTTTTAAAATAATCGACTTTTTGTTATCATGATCATCATCACCATATCAACCACATGTCGCCCACTGCTGAGCGTAGGCCTCCCCCAAAAATCGCCACGACGATCGCTCCTCGGCCCCCCTCATCCAGGATGCTCCCGCAAACTTAAGCAGATCATCGATCATCATCATTTCTGTGATATATTTAAAATATATTGTTAAGCAGTTTCACAACAACATATGAATTACAATATTTTGTTTTGAACTCCAACGAATTAAGTAGGCACAATTCTCAATGTCACTTTTACCGTTATCTCAATAAATGCTCTGATTCACAATTACAGACAATTACTAGCCAATTATGTACTGTCCCGTCAAGGTTACAATGACGGGGTTTGTGGTTAAATATCTTTTGAAGCTGTCATATTAAGTTTAATCTATAAATTCTCCCTAGACATAACTGTTATTACGCGAACGACCAAAGAAATTTATCGCTTATTAGGTTAGCTATTACCCCCTAACGTCTTATCTTGAGTGAATAATAAAAAATAGGCAGAAGTGATTTTGAATTACGTACTTGGAAATTGACATCGTCATATTTTATAGTCAGTTACACCAAATTGTATTCATTTTAAATAGGATACTTTTGGGTTACTAGATATGGGGCCGGCTGGGCCACGTAAGATTGCGCAATTGTTCCCGTGGCCCAGCCAAATGTCGACGAGAAGGAACATCGTTGTCTTTTAGTGGGTATTCTGGCCCCGGCAACTGGAGAAATGCGTAAATGAATTTCCTAACGTTAAAAAAAAGGGTTACAAGATATAAACAAAAGTTAATTTGTCAATAAATAGGAAAGTATGAATAAAGTAAATTTATAAACCTCAACATTCAAGTCATCACAATAAGGATGTTGCTTTGTAGTCAGGTCTGATGCAATGTTATTGTTTTATTAACTAATCCTTCAGTTCTACGACATTATAGTATATTGATAAAAATACTAAATACTACGATATTACCTCATTTAATCGGAATTCATTCAACTTTTAAACCATATTAAATACTTTTCAATGGCTATGTTTACAAACTCTGTCTACATTGTACTACCATGCAAGACAGAATAGATTTGTACAGACATGTTCCCTCGCGGTGTTCTACTTTTACAAAAAAAAAATATTTTTTTGTAAAAGTGACTGTCACTTTGTACAAAATAAATAACAAATTACGTAGCAGTAAGATACAAAACAAGTTTTATACTGAAAAGAGGAAAAAGAGGATTTTTAGTAATGTTTTTTTTTATTATCCTCCGATATACAAAGAGAGGATTTTTCAAATTTACATATTAGGATAAATTGATCATGACTTCAATAATATTTATACTTACTTTTACCACAATAACTGAATATTTTAAAATCGTCTCAGTGCTGACATCTAGTAATTCGTTGCGTACACAAAATAACAACACAACATTTTCCACAGTCCACAAGTTTAGTAATTATGCACTAGATGGCGTAATAAGCAAATATGAATAAACAACAATGTTAAACAGTTAAGACGTTTTTCCAAGTTAGATCAACGAATGTTGAGTTCGGAATTATGACAACGAGAGACATTTACTAAAAATAAAGTACTAAGAGCTCGTCTAAGTAAATTTTATTTCTAGTATTACAAGAGAACCAGGATCTAATTCCATTCCAATCCAAGATCCATTTAATTGGTGTAAATAACGGATTGTACGTATTGTGGGTAAACATGTTAAACAAAATATTCGAAAATTAAATTTTTACTTAACATGCCTTCTTGCTATGGCGTGATAGACTACCATACTATCACATTTTTGAGCGTTAAGTGTGTTACCTCACCTTAATAATTTAAAACATACATGCATTCAATTAAATCTCTTCATATTACAACATTTACAGACATATTTTGTACATAAGTGTTTTAGTAATTAATTTATTCAGTTGTCCATATTTAATTTCTCGAGGTACAGAAGTTTACAAACCTTATTTAACTTAAATAAACAATAGATGGCGTAATAGTGTTCCTACTGTGGCATCAAAATTTGATTCTATTTGTATTGTTAAGCATAAATATCATCAGGATAGACATTAGAAAATATAAATTTTTGGGAAAACGTAAACGCTTGAACAGCTTTGTTTAGGAGTTATGGCTTCTTTATTTATTAAAGTAATTTATGTTGGTAAAGTTTATTTTCTACTATGTGTGATTATTAAAATATTTAATTAAGGCTTTTATTCACATTTTAGTTTTAATCCCAGATATGTCGAAGAATTGAGCATATATAGTTGACAATTAAAAATTTCTTTTTTTATTCGTCTTTCCTTGGTAAACTTGACATCGTCTTTTATACAGTATTTCGATATTGACTAGATCGCTACTATACTTTTGTCTAGATCTTAAATATTAAATACATTTACGTGTTCTTCCCAACAAGCTAATACAGGTGCAACAAATAAGTTGCCTGTTACCTCAGTCACAGTTAGAGTTATTAATAGGGTTAGAAAATTAAAAAAATATCTATTAAATGAACTGTCTTTAATATATATGTTTAATATTGGACAGGAATCAATATGAACAATCGATACATATACTAATATATAAAATAAATAATAAAATACATATAAAAGTAAACTAGTACATTATTATGATTGTTTTCAAACATAATTGTAATTATTGTAACAAATATATAATATAAATAGTGTTCAAATCGATCGCATTTAGTCAACATGTGGCAGAACCACTTCAGGCACATGCTTGTGGAAGATGTTAACGTCCTGGATGTGAAGATTGGGGACAGAATCCGCTTGCCACTGGTACAGCGGCCTGTCGAGCGGATAGCCGAATGCCTCATCGCTCAGCCAGCGAGCGCCAGAGCCGAGACCGTAAGAAATGATCGGGTCGTAGTTGCTGCCTTGTGGAATCTTGCTGGGACGGAATTCGGAAATGTGGACCAGAAGAACGAATGGAAAACCGCCAACGCGACCTGCAAAAGGAAAGAACAGATTAGGTATGTGTCTTGCGTGCTGACAGCATCAAACCACTATATTTTTAAATTATGAGGAGTGGATCTAAATTGCCATGGTTAAAAGCTTTGTCGTTAATGTTATATTACGCGAACTAACTCCCGTAATAATGATCGAAGACTCCTTTAATCTTAGAACTTGGTTCTATATGGATACGGTTGGTTCTGACTACTCGTTCTGTGTTCTATAAGAAAATCTAACTGGTATTTCTTTCTTTATTATTTTACCTTTAGGTAGAAGAAGGTGATCGGGGAATCCGTTAAGGCGATGAGTCTTGTCAAGAACGAATTGCCCTTTGCCGTGCAGCGCGTTGAAAGCCTTCTCGTAGACCTCGTAGCCAGGGGTCCAGTTGCGGATGGTGAGCCAGTTGTCAGTAGACTCGCGCTTGATGACAACATTTCCGACCGGTACTACAACATAAAATACATACGTTAGTAATATTGGTATTACTTTAAGAGAAATACTAAAGATTGATACTTACAGTCGTAAGGGAAAACGTCCAGCAAAAAGAAGTTTTCAGTGTTCACATGTAGAGGGATTTTGTCACCGTTGCTATCGTATTTGGGTGCCAGGAAGAACTTAACAAGAACGGTCTTCGCTACGTCGCTGGTCACGTTAACGCGTACAGTGAACACTTTGTGGTTCAACTGTGGGCGTTGAACTAACACGGTGACGTCATCAAGTACTACCTTACCTAGATGGAAACATGACATATAGAAATTAAAATTTCAAATAAACAAATGTCATCAGAATATGAACATAAAGAGGAACTCACTTTCGTGCTCATTCAAATGCAGGTGGTTAGTGACATTGACGTAAACGTGTTCGAAGAATGTTACAAGTTTATCAACCTCAACACTCTTGATGGTCACTGAAGGAACTGTCAGTTGGTTGACATCGTAAGAAGGAAGAGTCTTGTGCCAGGCAGTGAACAGTTCAAGGACACGTTTCCAAATCAAATAGAAAGCAGGATCACGGAGAGCGGTCTGGTAGTGTTCTAAGACCGATGGTACCACCAGCGCAACCAGACTGCAAAAAAAAAATTTTGTTATAAAATGATCTTAGAATATGTCAGTAAAGTGCTAAAGTAAACTTACTCATTGTGATAGCGTTGCTTGTGCCATAAAGTGTTTCCAAGAAGAGCCTTCCAAATGCTGATGAAGTCTTTGTAGTATTTGGGGTTGGGAGAGTCAACACCACCCTCAATCAATCTGCCGAGAATGTCAATAGCCTCCGGAGTGTGGATGTTAATGTGCTCACCGACGTGCTGTTTACAAAATTGTTAAAATAACGATCATAAATTTAATTATATGATGATTATTTATTAAATAATTTTTTACTTACATTGACGACATATCCGCGATCGATGGCCTCGCGGACACGATGTTCATAATCAACAATCTTAGTGATGGCGTCAACGAACTCTGGTTGGTCAAGATGGAAGTGGTTGGGCCTGACCGGGAACGGGATGCCGTTGTGGTATGAGATTTGTGGGACGTAACCTTGTTTCACTACATTGAAACCAAGCTCTGGTATTTCTCCTAAACCGTTGGACAATCTTTCCAAGTAGTAACGGGCAAGAATTTGCTTATGCAAGAACCACCAGAATTCACCACGTCGGTCTTTAATCAAAGGTGTTTGTTCACCTCCAAGCCAGTACGGGTTGAGCAAGTTGTGGTTGTAGTAGAATGTATTGAGGTTAACGTCATGCGTGAAGTAGGTAAGAATGTTCTCATCTGTGAAGTAGGGCCATGTAGTCTCATTCCACCTTATCACAACATTCTCATCCCAAACATAGGTGGATGGGTAATGTTCAATCCATAGCTTTCCATGAGTATTGATTCTCTGCGCGGTGTTAATTACTTCGGCGTTGTGGAAGTACGAAGGGAAAATCTCGTAAATTGGCGGGATCACGACGCCTTGTGTGTTCGGATGGTGCAATAACACAACACTCAGGACGTATACGAAAAGACCTTCATTGATCTTGTTTCTAACAAAGACTGCGGTCTTATAGAAAGTGTCACAGTCTTTAGACGAATATAAAACGTTATATAAGAGTTTGGCTTCGTATAAGTGAGTTTGTTCTAAAATTGAGAACGGTACACCTCGAGGCAGTATCAAATCGGATTTAATAAGTTCCCAATATAATTTTACAGCAGTTTCATTCTGAAAATGAAATATATAATAATGTTTTTAATTGAAATCGAAACGCATTAATTTTACCTTTACTGAATGTCACCTTTGAATGCTACTAAAGTACTTTCAAATGATAAATGAGATTTATGCTTACGGTATATTTCTGAATGTTCTGGATGAGGTCCCATTCATCCCAGTGCTCGAGCTCCGGCTCGTGGATCGGCTCGTGAATATGATAGAACAGGTTTAACACATTCAGTTGGGTTTGAAGGAATTCATTACCAGCTGCGGAAAAAAGAAAAGACATTAAAACTAGTATGTACTATTTTTTTCGATAGTCATGTTTAAAAATCCTTCAAAATCTGGGATATTTGGGTGAGGTTGCCAAGAGTTAACAAGCCCACAGTAAGGTATTCCGTAGTCTTGATTGTCTGTTATAAAATAAAATATACTTACCAACTTTCTGCTGCACCTTATGAACAGGATCTGCAAGCCCGCAGGCGAGCAGTGCCAGCACACACAACACTAGACGAGCCATGGTCGTTAGTAAAGATCCTGACCATAGCACTCCTATATATACTACAATACTTCGATAATATTCGTTAATTATCTAGCGTAGGTCAGGTATAATATAAATAATAAATAACACGCACCCTTATCTTCCGATGTAACTTTGACATAAGTCTTATTATTAAAACTTTCTCAATGTTTTACTAAATGCCTAGCTCATATCTAGATTAACACGTTGAACAATAAGGTTCATATATGGTCATCTCAATAAGACATCATATTTGATTTCACTTCCTTCTTACGCATATCCTCTTTCACACAATCCACACCTACTTCGGTCTTCCTCTACCTTTGCTATCCACATACAATAGCATTAGCTAAGAAGCTAACGTTACGTTCGTATTACGAAGAGTTTATTCAAATTCAAATGTAAAAAAACGGAATACAAATATTTTTTTCGTATCTTATTGTTTAGTTATCAATATTAGTTCCAATAATAGCGCACACTATTTTCTCGTGATTGCCTTCATTTGTTTATATTATTTATCGATTGCTCACAAAGGTCATAACAATGAATTTCATCACTATTTTTATACAATAAAAGGTAATGAACGATAAAGTTCGCTTCGTGTAACTGATATCTACGAACGAGTGCTTACTACATCTGATTATTGCGCAATTTTGTAAAGTCGAACGCTAACAGCTAGGACTTACATTACAATAAGCCCAAAGATAGTTTGACATTAGAATGACGGTTTTATAATTTTAATAATAGAAGATATTACAATTTTGCTAAAGGAATGCTAGGCTAAAACTTACAAACAAGAAATAAATAAAAAAATCCGAAAGTAACGTTTAAATATGCTTCTATGAGAATTAATCTAAGTCTAATAGTCGTTCTCATTAGGACAAGCGGTCCATCCTCAATGTATAAAATAATTAATCGAGTGGCGTATTAAAATTGGTAGAAAAAGGTTGAATGCTGTGACAAGGGCCAATATATCACTTGGCATCCACGCCGCGCCGCCCGGCCGCGTCCGAAGTTTTGACGTATGAGTAATTTATTGGCTAAAAAAATAAATTACCGGATTGCCCACACATTTGTTGTGCTCAAGGTGGTTGATTCGGGTGCAACGCAAAAAATGATCAACGCCCGGAGCATCGCATTAACTCGCTACTTGCGTCTAAAACAACCCATATGACCGCTCGTTCACCAATACATTTTCAAAGTCCTTCAATTTACATGATTAGTTCTTCAAAAATTTACTAAATACAAAATAGATAGATTTGAGTTTGACGTTTTCTTATCTTTTTCTTCTTTCAAAGAAGATGGTCTTCTTTTATTTTCCGGCCACCGCCAGGAACATTTCATAATTAGAACACTAGAACCAACGACATTTTTTGAGCATAAAAATGCTCAAGAAATGTCGTTGGTTGGTATTCGGATCGCTCACAAATTTGTGAAAAATGCTATTTGCAAATAAATTAGTATTCATATTCAGCATATTAAAATAATTTAAATAGTTAAGTATTTAAGTACTTCGGTAAGCAAAGTATCTTATTAAAATGATGCTGTAGTCTCAGTATTAATGGCAGTGAATAATACTGACGAGGAATAATGCCCCGTTTAATATTCATATATTTGTTTTGGACGTCGTTTCGCCCTGACACTTAACCGATGGCTATGTATTAATTATTCGATGCATGAGCTCGCATTCAATGAACTTTGCACTCGTCTCAGCGCCCATATTATTTTTATGTTTATTTAAAAATAATTAAATGTGTAATAACCTATGGAAATTATTTGTACAATGTCGTCGATCCACCTGGAGGTTTCCAGGTCAATCGAGGTCAGAGTGCGGAAGGCAGTAAGTCGTTGGATACGGAAATCGGAGGACCGCTTACTATGGAAGGTATTGGGAAAGGCCTATGTTCAGCAGTGGGCAGTCAAGGGCTAATAATGATAATGATGAGGAACCTACAGATGTCAACTGTTAGACGACAGGAATATAGTTCGTTTAAGAGCCATAACGCCTAGCTGATCAATTTCGCTGACCACCAAAGGTGGCCTTTGTTGAAATTGCGAGCAACTTCTTCATATAAAATATTAGCATATTTTTGTTAATTCCCTAACATTTCTTTTACCACTCCAACTAAGCTAGACTTGTACTAGGATACGATCCACGACAATAATCGAATGGCGACATTCGAACTTTCGACTACTTGATCGGAGATCCGTCTTTTAACCATTAGACTGGCGCTTCAACATTACTTAGATCTAAATACTTAGTAAACTTATTATTACACTTGAATTTATAAGTGTCGGTATCCAAAAAAAATACTTTTACTTAACGGTATTAACACTGAAAAGAAAGAGCGTTATCGGATAAAACTTTTAATCCTTTTTTCGAAATAGGATTAAACAAATGACAACAAACAGCGAACGCTCGACAGAATGTTTTGCCAATTATTTTGTCACAACTGGTGGTTGTCTAATCCTTGTATTCATATTGTGTTTGAAACTCTGAGGGTGGCGAAAAGGAATGTAAACGTCAACAACGTCTTACGAGTTCATCCCTTTATAAAGTGAAAATTTAATCGCAAAACCCCTTTTTGTCCTCGAGTGTCGCTTTCTCTTTGATACGTTTTTTTCTCCACTTTCTTATGTTTGGTAACAATAGACAACTAAATATTTTGTGTCGTCAAAATTTTAACGTAACTAGTTTTGGTTCCTGTTTTTTTTTATTTCTTGTTTAATGTATTAGAGTAAGAAAAAAAATAGACATGTTTAAGTTTTTGAATGGTTTTATTTTTCATTTATGTTAAATATAATTGATAAATTGGGACACGAACATGAAAATGATCAATTTTGGTACAAATGACACGCATCATCATCATCATCAGCTCACTATACGTCCCCACCGAAGGGCTCGGAGCCTACCCTATTATTAGGGGGGTGACTAGGCCATAGTCAACCACGCTGGCCCAGTGCGTGTTGACACGCATTTTTTTTAAATTCTTGCTTGCAGTTCCTATATTAAAGGTTAAAATATAATTGAAAAATACAGATATGAAAAACAGCTGTAAAGAGCATGCTTTATTACCTACATAAAATGAATCAATGTAAAAGAATTCCATCGGATCGGTGTTTAATTGACAAAAACTATTTCAAAGTTTGTATCGTGTCGACCACACATTAAGTCTTCCCATAAAATCAACGGGAAACGTCCAAATCGATCGATCGTAAGACGGACCTTCGTGCTATATGCCTATAACGATTCAAACTCGTTTATTACTAGAATTAAATATTATAAAAGATAGAATTGCACACAGATGTTTTATAATAATACTTTTATTATGACATTCACGCGGTCACTTCGGTGAAATGAAAATTATCTTAATAAAACATCGTCGAAACTTCGAGTCGTATTCGACAGTGATAAAGATTATCAGAAACGATTCACGGCTCCACTTGTCTTAGTAATTCACAATATTATGATTAACTGAACCCCTGAACTTCAAGTCTGGTGCCACATTACTCAGTAACAGAATTTGGGCAGTATTATTTTTTTCTTATTATTTTGAAACTAATGTACCTACGAATATTTAGAGTAGATATGATTCCAACAATATTATTAAAGCGTAATTAGTACGATTTTAAAAAATGAGAAAAATTAGGACATTGTAAAAAGTGACTATTTTCTTAACAATAACATATTAGTAGATTTTTGTTAATTTACTAATATTTCTTATTAAAATTCCTTGTATGCTTAAAAAATGCTTGTGTTACGGTTTTTGACAATAGTCGAATGACGGGAATCGAACCCATATCAACTAGTATATTGGAGCTTCAAATCACATTCATAAAAACCATTTTTGATTTTTAATTACAATTTCGATATGTTATTATTCGTTAAACGTCTTTTAATTGTACAAATTATTCGTTAACGTAAAGTTAAACTTAAGTTAGCGACGGTCGTTATTATTGTCCATGTGGAGTGGACCGCATCTCGCATCACACCTGTGGCGTCGGACGCTCCCCCCGCC
>JAODUI010000007.1:3996742-4020895 GCA_027563995.1 Papilio gigon | reverse complement strand
TGTTTTAACTGGTTCTTGAACTGTCCGCTCAGTTGCTTTAGGAAATTATAATTAAAGATATTTTTGCTCGGAGTTTAGCATATCATACACTCTCATGAGAACCAAAAAATAAAAAACCGTGATCTACAGTTTCTAGATGCGTCAACGCAACGTCTTGTATGTTCTGAAATAATGTTAGGTAGGTTTAATATTGTGTATGGTCAGCTATTTAAGGCATTTGTATAACTTCGGTAACAACTTTTAGACCTTCAGTGTTTTAATAATGAGTTATTTCTTTGCGATATATACAGTTTTTATGAAGTTTAAAATATACTATCGATATTAGAATAAGAAATTTATTTCATGAGAGAAAAAAAAATAGGTATAACCAAGGTCTTAAGAAACCGAAGAGTTTAATACTTGATTATGGAACCTTAGTAATCCTTAAGCTACGTCCATCTTTTTTCCGTAAATGTCTTTTTCAATAAGTCAATGATAAAATAAAAATAAAAAAAGTATCCAGTTATGCTATAGATCTTTGTATGCATCCAGTAATAATGGCCTTTTCAGATTTTATTGATTTGAAATATCTAATCCGCTGATTGATTTCTTTATTGCCGGCCAATGCTTCGTAGTTATATTTTGTTGATCCTATTGACGCTTGTCTGACTATTAATAGACTTAATTGCTACATAATTGATGATATTCACGCGTCTATCAAACTCGTTTCACCACCTAATTAAGTCCTGTGGGAATTGCTTCGGGTGAACTATGCTAGATTTTTATATTAACAACATTCGTACTATCAAAAATATGCACGATTCAAAATTTACTGACTGTTTACAATATGTCTTGTGAGACTATAAACACGTTATATTAATATTCCGTAAACACACGTACATTCCAGAGTCCTGGTATGGCGGCCACGAACAGGTCGACGCAGTGTGGTTAGGCCTCCCGCAAGATGGACTGATGATCTGGTTAAGTTTGCGGGAGCATCCTGGATTAGGC
Source organism: Papilio gigon (assembly GCA_027563995.1). Lineage (NCBI taxonomy): Eukaryota > Metazoa > Arthropoda > Insecta > Lepidoptera > Papilionidae > Papilio > Papilio gigon. Next base: position 4,019,905 of record JAODUI010000007.1, on the reverse strand, counting down.
CGAGGACCGATCGTCGTGGCGATCTTTGGGGGAGGCCTACGCTCAGCAGTGGGCAACGTGTGGCTGATATGATGATGATGATGAAGAAACACATATCGGCACAACGCAACTGCTCCTCTAGTGTTGCGGATGTCCATGGGCGACAACGACCACTTTTATAATCTCGACGTTCGTTTGCCCCCTTCTCTTATAAAAATGACAACTCGTTCTTTGCACCGTAGTGAATCAACATTCATTTAAGTGTTACTTATGATGTCCCTTATATTAGACATCTCATAATCTACACTAAAGAACTCTCTTAGTAACCACTTAACGTTACTTAGTGTCAGTACTGAACTAAGTTAAACACAGTATTCATTTAATGGTATTTATATACGACCAATTTATTAAAATGAATCGTTTTTAGAGCTTGCTTTAATCTAAAGTACGTATTAAAAAACTGTTGACTTAGGATGATGAACGGTCTCTTTCAACGTAATCTTTATATTCATATTTTACATAAAGCTAAATAACGTAACACTTGCTAAATTCTAAAATTTAGAAAGCCTTGTTTGATATTTTTAAATTTAGAAACATTTTATCTGTGGTCAAGAACAAAAAATCTCAAAAGAATGTATTCGTATGTCATTGAAATATATGTTTTAGTAAGTATAGTAAAACATTGTTAATAAATATTTAGAAATCCAAAAAAAAATCATAACATACAATGTTCGACTCATAAATTCAAATAAATTTCCGCGTTAGATATACAAAACGCCGACCTTTAAACGGCCCTCTGTTTTGTACAATGTAGAGAATTCAGTCAGCAGCCCTTCGTCTCGCTGTACTCGTAAAATGTTTGCGAACGAACAAAGACATCAATTGGTTCACATTTCATCTTAAATTATACGTGTTTACTCATGTACACGGATACTCACGACGCTTACAGAGGATCATTCCAGAACATTCTTTCTTAAGGGCTTATTCAAGGCACGAATTTTACATTCCGCGAATAACGCCTTAAGTTATTGCCAAAGCAAGGGTGTTTTACTGAATTTATCTCCTGTCTGTGAAGTTTCTCAAGAATTGTAGTAAAATTTTATTTGCCGATGAAACTGTGTGAATGTTCTATTTTTTATTGAAGAAAGTGTAAGACTAATCGGTCGACGTTTAGTTTTTTAATAGTGCGATTACCAACGGATGTTAACACCCAATCCCTCGACTTGGGAATTGGCAACTCGATGTCGTTCATCCGTGAACAATCAATTTGCGAACCGTTTCGATCGGGTCAAGATTCAAGAAGCAGGTTCATTGCGTGCTTCGGTCTATTTTAAAGTATTAAATACGTCCCGGACGTTTTGAGAGAAATCTATCTTAATTTAAGATGCGAAGAGATAATTCGCGACTTCGTCAGTGCTGAATTAAAAGTAATTTATTGAATTGCCTAAGTACGTGATGTTACACACGTTGTATACATCTTTACTGAATATCATCTAGATCCATGAAGCTATTCCGTAGATAACTTCTAACAAACCTCCATCCAAACAGTTAGGCTGTTTCACTATCATCATCCTTAGGAACCCTTGTCTACCCACTGTTAAACATAAGCTTTTCCCAATGCCAAACTTTCATACTTATAATATAATATCGAAATAGGTCCTGAAGGCTCGAATTGAAATATCTTCATATCGACCTATACTTACTACTAATAAAATTATTTTTACTGTTTAATTATCTAAATAGAAATTTAATTTATTATACAAAATAGAAAAAAAAACAGTCCCGAAACAAATTCAGTGAGGTTTTAATATCTCAACCTTAACATTGATTTGTTGAAGGTTATTAGAGAGATATTTCTTATAAGTTCTCACAGTAGCTAAAGAATGCGATGTGCCCGTTGCGAATAATTGATGAAAAATTAAATTATTTCGAAAGTGCAACACGGTTAAAAGAAAGTAGGCCTAGAAACAAAACTTTTGCGCCGCCGTGGTCACCTTTTAATTTTAATAGCAAACACTAATTATTGTCTAAGAAATTATAGAGACGTTGCCATCTAGCAAAAGGGACCACACAACTTAACGTATTATCTTCATCCCAATAGTTCAGTCTACAAAAAAAATAACTAAATACCGACGCATTTCCAGTTCCTGTATTGAAGAGTAAATTTATGAATCTTTGTCGTCATTTAGCTATCACGCATTCTACGTTAAAGACAAGTGCGAAATATACCTGATGGAATGCGGGATAGGAATCTTTCGAATGCATTTCGCCAAACATCAATCAATCAGTAATTAACGGTTCCTATTTCTAACTCTGGTTTTAATAATTGTGTTGTATCACATCAAGGGCTCCGAACAAAATATCCTCTTGATCGGGAGACCTCCAGGTGTGAGTGCATAAATATAATACACAAGACGACCCGCTGGCATACTCATGCCCGCTGTCATATTAACTGTTACATTAAATTACGGCTACGAAACTCACTCACTATTCATACTTATTGTCATAACCAACGACAAACGACAATAGACTTTAACAAGTACTAAATAAAGTTAAATTCGCTTTAATGGTTACGCCGCCAATTCGACGTTTTGATATTGAAGCTCAGATACCGGAGCTGGCACATTGATTTCGGCTCTTCGAAGAGATACAATTTTTTTGTTGTTCATTTGTTTGTTTTAATAATATTTTATCTGTTTGTAACGGAGCGGACGCATTTGTCAGCTTCGTGAAATATCGCCGCGCCCTGACTGACACGAGCGACTTATTAATTAATAATAAGAAATATGCTAATTAGAGTACTTATTCACTAGTTTCATAATAACTTTCAACTGCGTCACTTACTGTTATTCACGTAGTAAGTTAATCTTTAGTTTCAGAGACATGCGTATTAGTATTCGCATACTAAATCTACTCGTAGTAAAGACCAAATCAGACTTTTTTTGGCTTTAAAATCCAGTCGATAATCCAGATAGAAAACTTATACCACAATTATCGAATTACAAAAGTTTAACAGTAAGCGATATTTTCGTATGTGGGGAAAAATGTTTTCGTATCTAAACCCTTCACACACACGCACATTGTAGGTCTTAAATTAACATTTTCCAGTATAAGATGGCATTAGTTTTAAATAGTCAGCATTAAGGCTTATCTTCGACACGCAGAAGGATTATTATCCTCAGAAATTTCAGTATTCCAAAAGGGCTTGAAACATTCGCTAGATTTTCTAAACATATTTCTTATTCATTAACCTAAAATAAACTAATTGAGAATATATATTGAACTTATTTATTTAGTGTACTACATTTCTTACTCAATTCACAACTTTATCTTTCTCTGCTTATCCCATAGAAAAACTTTTACTAAACGTCAAAATAATGTGATGAAATTCACAAACTGTTGTGGAACCAATAATAATTTAAAAATAAATTAAAACATCTATTTAAAAATTATCAACACAATCACAGTTTACATTACATTGCAAAAATTTAATAGTTTACATAAACTAACAAACAGACAATGAACAGAAATCTGTTTCCTGCGCGATTCCTTCTATATTATAACGTGCAACATTACTGGCCAGTACGAATACTTTAGCCACCTAATTCAGACATATTAGAACTCCTTAGCTACCAAGGAGGTCTAATATGTCTGAATTCATTTAACAAATGTCACCTTGTCTGTACAATAATGATCAATTTTAAATAATGTTTAAATACCAAATTTTATTTAAAGTTGCTATAATATATTACAAGGCTACAGTTTAAGGAATATTGCTCGTTGAAATGATAGACGATTATCGTGAAATGGCAAGATTATAATTTTGTGTCTGCTAGCAACAGACGCTTCTAGCGTGACGACTGATGCAAACAAGCGACGCAAACAAGAAGGGAAACAGTCTAGCGCAATATTGTGATAAAGTAAAATTGAGAAAATTAATAAATTGCACAAACTGTTGTTGCTTGTTGATCTAAGTAAAGAACTGAAATAATACGAAAACAAAATAAGCAAGAATCGCTTCGGTCACTGACCCGAAAAGAAAATTAACAATACTAATTATGAGATCATTTTGTTCTAATATGAATTTCTAGAATTATCTACATCAAAATGTAAATACTATTCATAAGGCACAATTTCAATTTAAACTCTTGCCATTTTGGTACTATATTTTGTTACGTGAAAAATAAAATATTGCTACACGAAAATGTAGATGGCGTTACTTTGTAGTCAAGAACTTCATTTGCGAAAAAAAAAACTTTAATCCCGTATCATCATGAAATCTAAACAGAAGTTGTAATGAAATTAATATTTGTAGTAGAATAATAGAAAATGTTAAGGTATAAAAGTATGGTTTTCTAATTGTAAGATTCTTTTCATATATCGTTATTGCTTAAAGCCGTACATGGTTTCCGAGTTTCGTTTGATACCAATGTATATCGCTTTAAATACGTAAAATATAAACGCAACGATGCGGTGACCTGAAATAATTTGAAACCATGTGTTCTGCCATGCGACAACAACTGAGTATTTCGAAGTGCGGAAAATAGAAGTTAACTAAACTTAATATAAAGCTACAAATTATTCAGTTTTCATACATAGTACATAATTGAAAAGGAATGCAGTGTCACTTTTAGTAGAGACAAAACAATAAACTGTTATAGATTATAACACCCATAATCATCATCATCAGCCTTTGTCTGCTCATTGTTGGCCTTTCTCAATGCCTTCGACTAATTCCAATAATTATTAATTGTAACATTATGAGGACACGGGAGTGTCGGAAACATAGCGTATCAAATGCGTTTCGGCGTCGGTTAGTTACGTGTACTTCGTCTAACTGTCTAATAGGTCGTAATGTGCCAGTATCATTAACTGTATTAACCCTAATGTTTGTGTCGGATGGCGAATCCCGCAAGTCATAGCGCTAGGCCTGGGACAATCACCCTTCATGATTACACTTCCCGATTATGAGATATGAGATGTCGGCGCTTTAGATGCTTTTTAGGGTTCCTTTGTGTCCATTGATTCGTCAAACAATTGTAAGAAAAATGTGATGTATTCTTTTGAAAAAAAAATAATTTGTGAACTGTATGTCATGTATCACTTATAAAACGGCTTAACTCACGTGCAACTCGGTGTCAGCGATAATACCGTTCCCACTCACCCTGAAGATGAGCCCCGATAGGCTCGAAACTAGTCGGTACTGACACCGAGTTGCACGTGAGTTAAGCCGTTTTATAAGTGATATAGTGAATTGTCTCACGAAAGTTTTAATAGTTTAATTATATGTCATGATAGAAATAGTAATTAATCTGATGTTGACTAAATCATATCTATAGTTAAAAGTAGACAAATCCTGTCTACTATTTTGATAGAGTCATTTAGTATATCACAGAACTAGTAGGACTTGGTTATATAACAGTATTAGTAATACTACAACATATATTTAAAAATAGCAAACAAACAATATTCTTGTCAACATAACATTACATTGCAGTTGTTACGACCGAGCTTGCTGCACGTCTCTATCTATTTTGTGCAGGTTGTTTAGAATATCCGTTCAAAAGGAAAAATACACGTTTAAAGATAACTCGACCTACATTTTAAAATTGTCTATACTGAAATATACAAAAGTTGTTATTGAATTTTATCGTTGTTTTGCCAAATTGCTTATGAATTATGCTAATAACAAAAATCTAAATCAACCTTTTCATTTAACCATATCTGGCTTTGTAATCTATTTTAGTGTACATTTATTTTTCTTTTGGTCTTGTATGTGTTTTTTTTATTTTTTAAGTATATTTAAATAAAACAAAAGTAGCATTAAAATATCTTATATAGGTGTGTTAATGTTCAATAATGTGCTAAAAGGAACATTATTGTGAACTGCAGATTACGTTATTAAAATACCATTAAATAATATGAGATAGCAATTTGTATGGCGTACAGTTAAGTATTCACATCGAGCCGTACGACATCACGTACCCTGTCCTGCGAGTGCCTCACCTCACAATTACATCATTATATTCATTTTAAACCTGTCACGAAAGCTACATCAGGCGGACGCTTTAGTGGAAATTGGGGACCGTTTACAGATTATTTCGTAGGGAAAATCACGATGAATTTGGAGAAATATTGTTTATATTAGGATTAATATAATTAAATAGTTACCTTATATAAGTAATAAGGTCTATGTCCAGCAGTGGGCAGACAAAGGATGATGACAAAGGTAAATACTTACATGTTACGTGTAGGTCTGATTTGCGTAACACGATGGCGTTTATTTTCGCATGTTATTCTGACGTAGCATTATGTGGTGAAATGATGTACTATAAAGTTTTATTTATTACTGTTTTTCAACATATTTTACATTTTCCTTTTTCATATATAAATGAACGCAAACAAGCGCTGTGTGGTGTACGAACGATAAGTTTTATAGGGGTATTGTTACAAGATGTCAGAGTCGCCTTTACAAGAACAGTCCGCCATTACGGTTTGAGGGACTGCTTTGAAATTTGTTTCACCTATTCAAAATTTTGTATTTTTGGCTGGTTTGAGTTCGCATCGGCGCCCAAAGACCACCGAAGTGACGCATGACTGTAAACATAAATTTATACGAAATTATCCGCTAAGAAGGTTCCAAAACATCTATGCAAGGATTCTTGAAAAATGTTTTATAGATATAAAAAAAATATATGTAAAGAAAATATAAGGACAAGATAAAAAAATACTGAAATTTGATTATAATATTTTGTATTAATTTTCATTAAGCACGTACATATATAAGTTCTGTAAGTACCTACATATTTGGTTAAATCGTTTTCATTTCTACGTTTGTTATTACTTTTTTTATTATTATATATTTTAAATTTTAATAGACATGTCTAATTAGAAAGATTTAAATTTGAAAACAATTTATGAAGAGATTCCCAGGCGCGTTTATCGCATCGACATGCACTGATTAACTGTAATTCGTAAAATTGGGAATTAATTATGTTCTTTTTTTTTCCTTAAATTTGTCACTGAAATATCTATCGGTACTCCTGAAGCGCAGAACCGATTGCTCCACCAACCGAATCCGACATTCGCGCAAAAAAATCACTAATAAAACTTGTTACAATCTACGCAAATAGACTACGCTTGTTTCCCACGGATTTTAGACGAAAACAATCGCTTACGTCTAATACCATGGACCTAGCAACAAGACATCAAGATTTTTATCGAGCAACTTAATGAAAATGACTCACGTTATTGTTTTTTTCTACGTATTTTTTTAAAGATTGATAGAAAACCAGTTTACTTTATTATAAGCTCATTTTTAGACCTACTCCTAGTCAAATCATATTGTATTTCCTTATATAATTATCATATTTTAACAAAATTTGAATCATAGATAGTATAACAAATATTACTACATTTCAATAAGAATTTTGATATCAATTCTTGTAGTTGTATTATACCACTAAGTAGACAATATACAGAGACAACACTTAGTATAAAGAAGTGGTTAGATCCTAATGCTTGCTATTCTTCTGTGTAATAGGAACTAATTAAACGACGCAACCCCATCATATTTTGGTTCGTTTAATTCGTCTTCACGAGTATCTTGGTTGGCGTTGCTTAGAAATTAGCACTTTTCACAAAGAGCTAGGGTTAAGGTTTTAATAGTTTCGTTTATCATAAAATTAGAAAACTGGTCTGTGTTAGTTTAAAACGGATTGCTGAATAGATTGCCAAATGCGGGCACTAAAGGGGAAAGGCGGTGAATTACAACTCTGACAACAAACAACAAGCTCACCAAGTGAGCCTAAACCAGTGGTGGTCACACTTTTCTATCCAAAGGCCAAATAGAAGAATGCAAGGCATTACTGTGGCCGCGCATTACTGCACTAAGTAGTTGACATAGTCAATCTATTTTTTTGTTAGCTGTTACAAAACGTTTTCCCTGTAAATATAAGTTTTTTTAGAACGATTTTTTTTATTTTCAAGCAACTGAAAATATTCGTAGTTTCTAATAAAAGATTTTTTTTTCCTTCAAAATATGTATATGATATTTCGAAAGGTTTATTAGTAGATCACATAAATGTTTATCTCGGATGATAATCAATACCACGGACACGCTTTTAAGTCTGTAAAAATGAAATGTTGTAAAGATTCGCGGGCCGCACCAATATCTACGGCGGGCCCCGGTTTGACGTCCACTGGCCTAGCAAGTAGATACAACACAAACAATATATGCTAGGGTTTATTTTAATGTCAATATTTATAGTTATTTATGCCGAATTCGGTTTATTAACATTTCATAATTTACAAATGTTGATTCTAGCGCCATCTGTTACTACTTTTTGTACTAAAGATATCTTGTATGAGATGTTTCCCCATGATTATAGTAGATATAGTAGAAAAGGTCATTTTATTCTATTATCAATGTTAATTAAAAGGTAATTCGTATCAGATTATTAGTTAACCCAGTGACTGCGAACTGTAGTGACGAAAGTAATTTCATGGATCTAAAAATAATGGACAGTTTGACGCGGGAGCTGATCCATCAAACGAACATCTGCTGAAAATTGCTTCAAAAATATAAAAAAGTACCCAGCGTCTACTTAAATAGAACTTTTAATTCAACATTACAATAATAGTTCTTCCTTCATTGGCATACTGACGGTTGATTGTTGCTCTAGTACGGTCGGCATAAAAATTTAAACTTTTATTTAAATTAGCAACTATCCAATTTATTCCATTTATAAGTTTAATTCATTCATTAACCTTACATACTATGTATTCATGTTATTTACTGGCACGAAATAAAAATCACGACATTAAGTGTACTTTAGAGACCTCCAATAAGGGCATGTGTCGATTCTATGGGCGGCGATAGTAAATGTTGTCACCGCTGCCATCTGCCTTCTTGTTTTATAAAAAAAATACGAACTAACCAATGGAAAATAAATTAAATTGCTAAGTTTTGTCTGACCGCTACATTACCTTGGGCTTCTTGTTATTTTATAATGTCTAGGACCTCCTCTATAAAGCCTCGGAGTATTATTAGAAAGTAGAGTTAATTCTATAGACATGACTTTGATATAAAAATAAACTCGAGGAGTTTTCGAATAGCTAGCGTAGTTTGTTGTCGGTACACACGCACACGGGCACACATCACCTAGACGCACACGACGAACGCAACTAGTTAATTTCCTTTGTGACAAAGGCCGGTCGCGGCGGGGATGGATGCGTGGAAATCGCGATGCGTCACGGTGTTCCCACACCCGCCGGCCTCAGCAGCTCGCAGCTAGCTGCTCTCAGCCGCCCCTCGCGAGCGACGCAACGCCGATGTCGACTTTGCATTAAACATCGCTGATTCTACATTTAAACTCTGATGGAAATTAACTTAAATATTATTTATTACAATAACATTTTTACACATTATTCACATATTTTAATAACATCAATTCTAAGAAAAGTTATTTTTGTATACTGCTTTAACTAAAGAATAATTTTGAGTCACAATTTTACACAGTTTTAAATCTTACTTGATATAATAAGCTGGGATATTATTTCACCCGCACTGAGAAATAAGTCTCATTCCAATATCTTCGTGTTGTTTATTGCTCTAGATACAAATGATTAAAACACAAGCTGTCGCCCGTGACTCCGTCCACGCACAATAAAAATAAAACTAGCATCTTATGTGTATCTCCAGATTCTTCTACATTTATGCTAAATCGCAGCGAGATCTTTTTAGCAGTTGTGGAGGTAAATAATAAACATTTATCCATCCAAACTTTCACATTTATAATGTAAGTACGTTAATAAGTAAGGATTCTTGAAAATATGTGGATACTATATGCGACGTCCGTGTCTTTGTTACTGCAGAATAAAACTATATATTTCTCAACGAGATTTTCCAGTGACTGGTTCGATATCGGATCTCCTCTATTCGAAGAGTTATTGCATAAAAAGAAGCGATTGTGTTTTTTCATTTAAATACTTAGTTTAAAAATGTTGTTATACGTTTTATGTCGCTGCCATCGTCAGGAGTTACATCTTGCAATGTTTATGAATTGCTCTTTTTTAATAAACATTCTGTAATAGAGCGAACTGGCGGCGTACTCTGGACGCCCTCTGCTTCACTACAGGGATATAGGAACTTAAGTCAAGTAAGTCACTTGTAAGTGTATACTTTAATTTAAAAAATCAATATGCTATTTTTTTTTAATTGAATGACATTATAATACACATAATAATTAAATAACTCTAATAGACAAATCTTAATTGAAAAAGGTTTAACCATTGGTAAGATATGATTTTATAGGGCTAACACTAAATAAACATAGTGTCGAAAAAGTTCTCAAAATGTCTGCAGGCGACGGCCACCATCGCCACCACCAGAGGGCGCTTCTCAGAATACCAGCCGCGATTTAAGCGGCGCAAACTATTTCCGGTACAGCGAGACCAATCATAATTACTCCTTCGGTTTAGCTCTTACGTCCCCCCTTTGATGTTTTTATTTAAAATGCCTGTTATGGGCGACTTGAAACAAATAGGTCGGCTGACGACCGATTACATGTTCGCGTCAAGTCGATTTGAGACGGTGACAGCTTTCGTGAATTTCCTCCGTCTGGTGCCTGTGTGGTCCCTTTGACTTTTTCTATGCGTTTGTGTTTTGTTTTTGTTGCTATTTGTTTTCATAATAATGTGACACGCTTTAAATTGGAGGAATTATCGTTACATTCTAAAATAACGAAGTTGTTACAAATGTATGTTTGGTGGTGTTTTGTCGTATATGCTATGCACGCCTAGAAATGTTAAGTTGATTTCATGGAAATTTATGTTCCAGAATCGAAAACATTAAAAAAAGTATAGACAGACAATAGACGGCTAGTGACTCCATCACAAGACCTTTCCAAGGTTTCTTTCATAGACAACAGAAAAAAAAATTCACTAACTTACTTCTAAATAAAACGCTCTTATAATTTATTAATTGTAGACGGCTTCAACATAATATACAAGGAGTACTTCATCTACTTTAAATCAAATAAGTGTAAGAAATTCAATTCACAATTAATGTATGAACATTTTATTGTTATTGAAGATCGAGGTGTGAGAAGTACTAAAAATAAGTAGACTTTTCTGAGGAATAAAATAATAACTAAATAATGAAATATCATCAAAAGAATCACACATTTGTCTAACATCCTATAGAGCCAATTATTTGCTTTCATTACAGCTAATGATCACTTACGATTTCTCTTTACAGGTCGGCGCGCTTTTAGGATGCGCGCGAGCGGCAACGCGGCGGCGCAGATGCGACATCCGTCAGGCCCACGTGGAAATCGATTTTCCACGCTACAACAGCTGGCGCGAGCGACAACTTCCAACAACTGTACTAATATCGTCATCCCAAGTATGTATAGACTCTAACGCATTGTAATAAGGGTCATATTGCGATGGAGTTTTGTTTATGAAGTGTATGTAAAATTGTTTTGTCTATATACATAGTATAAACGTCAAAAGTTCTTTTGTTGATATTTTGTACGTTTCGCACATTGTTGTACGCTGACTCGACCCACCGCGTTTGATCCGATTGCAGTGGTTATTTATTATTATTAAAATAGCGTGCCGACGGCGAATAATTAATTTTTACGTTCAATTCTTCGTTGTTATATCATTGATATTGATGGTGCCAAATTGTTGTTTTTGTAGGATAATAAAATCTTTGCTAATTGCTATTATAGAATTAGCCAGTGACGTCTTCTTGTGAATTGATGGGAATTTATTCTGCTATCTCAAACTAATATTTTTCTGTATTTTTCATCTAATTTGAATCGAAATTTTGTAATGATTTTTTATATATTAGACGAACTTATTTTTCTCAAGATTTTCTTTAGATAGTACGGGCTTAAGAAAATTTAATCGAAAAAAACTTTTGTAAGCAAAGCACGCTAATGAGATAAATTCAGAAACAATTATTAATGTATTTCTGTTTGTACCATAAGTCATGTTAAAAATAATTCTAATGACAATACACACACCTACGCGATTTAAACAAAAAACATATTTAGCTACGTAAAATGTAAGCTTTGTGTGTGGAACCAAATGCCTTGGCTCTTTATTGATAATTTAATACCCATGTGGAGGCTTAATCCTTGTTATTTATAGAAGAGAGCTAAAGCCTGCTTCTGTATAGATATATATATGTAACTATGTAAGTACATGAACATCTAAGGTACCTATTTATCATACTAATATAAAGACTATGTTCATTTGTATAATTTTGTCTGTTCTTAAAACAATTGTAATACTAAAATTAGTTCACATTGATTTAAAAAAAAAGTATTCTAAAAAAAAAGCACCGATAGTACTAATCTGAACGGAGATTAAATTTTCGGAACACACTAGTCCATCAAGAAACTTAATCATATCAACCAATCTGAGATCTAAAGAATTTTAATTAAATTTCAATATTCCTCAAATCAAAAAAGCAAAAGAGGAGTAAAATCAGGTAACAAAAATAAAACTTGCCGCTACTTGATTGACGACTCCACAATACACTGGCCGCTCGGAAACATACGTATTATAAGACTGACAGATTACAAGAGCGAACCTCTCGCGCACGTCAAGGATTGATTGGTGATTCCCAAGTGTAATACTAGTAGTCTCTAACAAACAATCACAATTCAATACTTGTCCTTTAGACGTCGTATTTTGTAATGAGGCAGCTCAGATCCATCATTGTCCGCTCAAGGTCGCTCCGACGAAACAATGCCACCGGCAAAAAGTTATTCGGCGAAATCGATTTCATAAGAGTATCGGTACTTGAGGCAAATCATCTATTTCAACGTTATTCATTTAAACTCAAAACTGCTTCTAATTTTTTCAATCAACATCCAATTATCTAAACTAAATGTTAAAAGGGAAAACTACATACATAACACACTTTTCTTTGCCGATCTGATACTCTAAATAATTTCTCATAAGTTTATAGCATAAAGTGTGTTTAGTACAAATTTTATATTTACATTGAGAAAAGGTCATGCACGTACAATCAAGTTTCTGTTGATGCGGGAGACGCACGTGTACATGTGTGTAAAACTCGAGCTGTTAATTTACAGATGCCTAAGAGGTGTCGAAGCGAAACTATCAATTGAACACAGTTGGAATTAGTGGGTTATAATTAGGCATGTGACATGAATTCATCGCCTATCACAATGGAACAAACGAAGCATGGAATTGTGATATGGCGGCGTGTCAGACGCGTTGGCCGGGCTCGGCGCTGTGCTCGCGATACGCGATGTGACCACTCAATCGCGCCATATCGAACCCACTAAATACCTGAATCTAATCAGCATTTCTACACTCATTTTTAACACTTAATTTTACACGTATCTTACCATTATGCTCTCGGTTTTACGGGATACGGAACTTGCGCTTTGCAACGGCAGGTGAGTGTACGCTTGTAAAATCTGATTGTTTACTGTTTTTTTTTTTATAAATTCACTCTTTGTTTCGCTGATTTTATTTCTTTTTAAAACACCACGTTGTTACTACATTTCTTCTTCTTTTTCTAATGGCTTTTAAAAATAAAAACATATTGATACTCCATGAACAGCTGTCATTAGGTTGGCAATGAAATATGGCTCGATGTTCGTCCTTAATCTTTACGTTCATATTTGATGTACCTATTATTAGACCGATAACAAATCATTCTATTATAGGATTTCTCTACTATAATCCTTCCTAATACCATTGGCAGCGCAAATTCCAGCTAAACCATTAGCGCATGAATTTAGCTAATAGCCATAGTTCTATATCATTGTAATAAATATAGCATATCTGATATAATTATTACGTGATTGATTTCAACAGCAGTATAGATATCCGTCCATGTGCCCTACATGTTCTGTACTTATCAGAACTTTGATTCTTGAACTTTGATTTGAATAGGAGGATCACATACTCTGGGCAGCATTGGGGAAGGCCGATGGTCCAACCAGTTTAACAATTAAAACAGTTGAAGGTTCCAAATAAATCATTCACTGCCTATCTACTTGTAGAATAAACATAAATGTTACCTAATCGATTCTCCATTCTCCGTTCCTCGTTCCTAACAGGGTCAATGTCATGAGGGAGACATTTTATTCACGTAGAAAATTACTCGGGAAGCGTGGTACTTTCGTTCATTAAAATGTTTGCTCGAGGAAAGTAAATAATTCAGACAGAACGATAGCTTTCTCCGCTGTGGCAATAACTGGAACACATGCTCACTGTGTTCGAGATTTATGACATTTTCCATAATAATAGAGAACGTTAAATTAAATGTTATGAGTAAAGCCTGAAAATTGTAAGCATAGTATAAACTAATGTCATGTAGGCTGTGCAAATATTTAAAGCGGTATTCTAACATATAGAAAATTGAATGAAAGATGAATATAGATATATAACAATTACGCATTAGTAATATCATAAATGGATAGTTGGATAAATATGTATAAAGTATCTCTTAAATTCGAAACTAAACGGACTAAGTGGATAGTGCCAACATTTTGGCGTAGATGCATAAGGTACTCTGGAAACCCATTTTATACCGCGCCGACGGAGTCTCCAGCGACATCTAGTTCACCATAATTTTCAAAAACTCCAATACTATTATTTTTATTTCTGTAACTTCAGTCGGTAACAATAAAACTCATTTTAAGCTCTATCCCCGCTATTAAAAATGAGGCCATAACTCTTATCCGAACTTTTGTAAAAAAAAACAAAACTAAGATGGCGGCGTTAGGGGTGAACAAATAATCAGGGCAGTAATGGCAGCCGTTTATTTACTTTTGGCGATTTATATTTTAGCTTAGGGTGAGCCTGAATTTATTTCCCGTGCGTTTTGTAATGGTAGTGCCGTTCAGTTCCGCCTCGTTGAGAGGGGAACACAATAGTTTGGGGTCTTGCCTGACTTGTCAAATGAACATTACAATAATTATTTACAATTTCTAAATATCACTCACAACTGTTCGTCATATAGAAATACATATATATTAACTTTTCACTGTGACTTTGTCTGCGAGGAATTAAAAGAACACTTTGGACCTTACAATATAATTTGGTACTAAAATTCATTCAGTTTTAAATTTACCTTGTAACAAACATATATCTATCCGTCTATCTCAAATCAAATATTACTGCAATATTGGAGACATAATAATAAAAGCATGCTATTTTTTTTTAACGGTATAATCCAAATACATTTCGAATTTAATTTAAAACTTCTTTTCATACTGTACCCGGCAAATATATCCAGTAAGGAAATATGTTTGTAAAGAAATCCGAAGGAATATGAAACTTATCTACACATATTGGATATGTTTCCGATACAATCTTGAAGGAGTCAAGAGATGAAGTAATTTCCTTCTGAATCCATACAATTGTTGCTTTCAACGACGCCGAGCTTGTATTCAATTTCCGAGTAAAATGTAACATTCAATACACTCTACACTTTACAATGTCTACATATATTGGCTAAACTAGGCACGTGTGCCAATGTCAAGTAAATTGTATATTATATGTAAAAAAAAATCACTAAATCGTAACGATAATTTTCATCAAAATCAGCCGTTATTTTACCTTTGATAGGCCATCCCTAATTCCTTCCAAAGTATGCGATCCTCCGCCTTCCGCGTTTATTTTTTCATTAACATTAACAAAGATGAAATAGACCTAAACAAATAAAGTAGCAAAATTATAAGCTTTACCTTCCGCAATACTTGAAATTTCATAATGCAATATAACGATATCTTGATAATTACGTTCTATAAAGTATAATAGAGAATCGAGTCAATCCCTTCTAAAACAAAGCACAAAGCCTCTGAAAATATCCTATAAGAGGCTTTGTTGTAAGTCTATTCGTTCGTGCTCGCTGAATATCAATTAATCTTGAAGGTAAACTGACAATGACATTACTATGGTTTCAAATCCAGATTTTCAAACATAAAAGTTAATTGTTCACTTTGACCTTTGTTATATACTTATTATTTACATATCTATCCTTAGACATACAACACTGTATATTTTTATTACTAAATAAAAAGTAATAAAGTATGCAAGTATGGTAACCGTCTATGAGGTACGTATTTAATGGTTGCAAGAATGTACATAAAAATGTAACACTTTTTTATCATAAGCCGTGTATATTCGCACACTAATACCTGACTTGTACACAATCAACAATGGGGGACACTTCACACCTATTACGCACCTCGCCTCCATTCACCCGAGTGACGCCACGCACAAAGACGACAAACATAAACGTCAATAACTGCAGGCTATTTCAAAAATCGAACGAACAGTCTTCATTTTCTTTCTTACCAGCCCGTATTTGATGTATTAGCCACGAATTAGGCGGCCAGTCTTTTATACTAACAGAACATTATTCCCTTTGATGTTATCTGTACCATATTCACACGATGACAAAGAAGGAACGCCCATGATTTGTGTGTGGTACACTTGGGTGGCTGGGACCAGTGGAACTGCCCTCGGTCGTACGCAAACGATCGCTTAGTAAATAACGATGAGACCATTGGCAAAAGATTTAATGAATCTTTTTACGAAGACTAATATGACTAGTTGGAAACTTTTAAAACATTGTAGCAAAGGCTGAATACATAATAATTACATTAAAAAAAGAAAAAAGTAATTACATAATTAACAGATTAGAAAATAAGAATTATTTTTTTCGTCTTAAAATTACGCCGTGCAACTTTAATATTTCAACGGTAAGTAGCTTCTATGGCATATAGCGTATAAAAAGCTTCAGTTATCTGTAGAATATTTAAAATAATAAGGGAGAAAAGAATTATGTAAAGCGATAATTTTAAAACATATCTTCTTATGTAGATTCCATCGCTCGAGCGATTCTAGGACAAGGGACTAGTGTTTGTGTAAATATCTCTAATGCTAAGGTACATAGAATTGAACGTGTTCAGGAAGCAATCAATAACAAGTTGCAAATCTGTCATCAGGTAGATGCAGTCCGGTAGCAATAAAGGGCAACCACCCACCGGTAGCATTATAGTTTGGTTTCCCCACAACGAGCCAAAAGTACTTTCGTTTAGAGACAATAAAGTCACGGAGACATGACTCGTGCATGAATAGTGTTGTTTGTGGTTTAGATTGTACAGGCTTCGAGGCGGGGGTCGCCGCTACCGGACAGCAGTGAGACGTTTTTATTATACGTAAGACGACGTGCGGTCCCTAAATGTGGTCGACACGACTAACAAGTATTTTGTTCTTTATAATTAAAGCATTTAGCAAAGGGTACCGTGACATTCGAGGAATAAGTTTCGTGGTTTTTGATCAAACAACACTATCTGTTGAATTACACTGAGCTTTCAGAAACAAAAGCTTTTCTGAATGCTGACGCTATATTGTTGGAGGTTGCGTTAATGGTCTCTAAAGACAGATTTACTGCTCGTTGTATTAATATCAGAAGCTGCATATTGTCTATTATATCATATTTCTTAAAACATTTTTGTATGTAATAAGAAACAATTTCTCTTTAAGCCCACTTATTTGTAAACATACGGACGTTCTAACTAAAATAATAAAAATTCAGCTATAAATAAAAAAAAAATCTCTTGTATTTAATTTATAAATGCTCGTATTTTTTAATGAATACCAAACTATTCAATTTATTACAGCAGACTATTCTTTACGCGTGCAAATAATAACTATGTTATTATTGACCGAGTCAATAATAGATGCAACGAACATTTAGCTATGTAATTATAAATGATTAAATAGAATAGGAAATAATGTCAAGCTTCTAAACATTAGAATTAGAAGACAAGAAGTTATAGAGAACTTTTCGTCACCTTTCCGGGAACGTAGTTAACGGCTATAAATCTATTTAATAGCCTCTATTTTTAAGTTAAAAGTTTTACTCAATATTTTAGGGTGCTACCTCCTGCGGCTACAGGAGCCGAGTTGTAAAACAATAAAAATGTCTTGTTGTACAGTTACTCGCTTTGTACTGCGAGCTCACAGTCGACGGCATCGGCCCTAACTGCCCCTCTTTTGTTTTCGAATGACAAATGAAGACTTGGAACAATACGAAGCTTGTTCTTGTTAAGGACGACACGTTTCAGCTTCTTTATAGACACACTAATTTACTATTATGCAATTTATTTGTAAATAGAACATAATAAGACATACTTACAAGTATGAAATATTAGAATATGACAATTTATAACAGATCTAATATTGTCTAGGGTTATATCAGTGGCTTTAGGTATTGTACGTAATACTTAAGAAGGTTCTGGAATAGCGACCAAAATACGATTTAGCTCTGAACTGTATATGACAAATCCTTATGTAAACTTGCGTCTACATAGTAGACGTTCTAATTCGTCTATAGATATATTTAGAGCAGTCATAATTCGAATGAAGTTTTGTCATCTCAAATAAAAAATTTACTCAATGAAAATTATAAACTACAATTCACTATGGACTTTGTTTGAAACTGAACAAAAGCAATGACAAATTAAATCCAATATTTGTTCTGTCGTCATAATTTCTTTAATCAATTTCACTTCACTTCAAACTGCAATAACATCAAAAACTTATTGTCAACAACACTACAATAAATAATAATGAAAATAAAACACAAGCCTCTAAAGGTAACTTGAGGTTTTTGCCAAATCTTTTAGTTACTTAAATTGTAAAACAAGAACATTTTTCTTAATTTATTGACATACATTGTTGTAGTATACTGTATATACTATATATATAGTACTCGAAAATCATTAAACACAGTCATTGAGGATTTGGAAGTGCCCATATGCGGCAAATTTATGTTTAATTTAACACCACGACAACATTCGAGTCCTACGTAAGGCGGATAGCGTACACCAATCAATTACATCTCGTATATCTACCAAAAAGACTACGCATACCTTTCCTGTTCTGTACACGAGTGGTAAGTAGAAATTTTTTCACAGCAAATAATTAATTGTCCGTGAGTATAATTACCAGTTAACGAATTAGTTCCGATGGATTCGTATAAAATATACATTGCCACTTAATACTACCACAACGAAACACCTGCGGATTATTCAGCGGACTGTAGTACGTAGCGACCGGCGATTTATTCAAATATGCATAGAAAAAAAGGTTATTAACACATGTTTAATTTTGATTTTTATTACCTTAAATCTATATACAGTATTTCCTTATTGGATAGCGTGATCTTACAATATAGCAGTTTACATTATTGTTACATAAAATAAACACCTGTATACGATTACTAGAAAAATCACGAAGCGTATTCTTGTTAAGCCTTCAGTTTCTGTTAAAACTGTGCAATTAAAATCAAGGTATGTAACGGACTTTAGTCTATATAGATACATATTCAAGTTATTTCTATTTGTTGGCACAGTTATAAATTAATGTATATTTAATTTTCTACCAAGTTAAACGGACGTACATATATGATATAGTACAATTAGATATTAAGGAATTACTTAGACCTAATAATAATTTGTATAAAAATAAAGCCGATCAGTGTTCAACATCATAATGCTTTATTAGTACAGTTGCAGTGTACTATTGTTTATGAGACAGTAAATATAAACTTCTAAAGAAGCCATTAAACCTCTACACCTTAATAAAATGTTTGTAAACATGCAAAGCTATCCCACTGCGCGGAGCGCTGCAGCTCCCTGCTGGCTACTCGTACATCCAAAGACAATACGCGGGACTAATGCACGAAGATGACTCAGTTACGAATAAATCATTGTCCTATCAAAAGCTCACGACTGTACTTACAGGAATCAGCTAGCGATTGTTGCCTCTTGTATGCTAAACCAGAGTAATGATTCCTTCAAAACATAACATGCCGTGCTTTCGTTTAAAAGGTCGCCGTATGAGGTCCCCGGCCGTCGAAAGCCACGTCCATTGTTTAATGACAGAACAAAACGGCGTGTCGACACCCTCGTTTCTATTTATTTGGTACAAATTTACAATTTCTCGCAGACTATGTGAAACAAAAAGTCGGAACGAATGTCTATTCTATTGAAAGACCTATTGCCGATCATGAAGGCCGTTATTTTTAAATTGAATGTTCTATTTATCTTCACAGTTGAAATGATATGATTTGTTTTTATAACTCTCCTCGTTACTTTATGTTATTTGTTTGTGAATGGCTTAAATCATCAACACTATGTTATTACCGGAGAGTACGAAATATCAAGCACAATTGTTTATGATTGCAACTCTATAGTAAACATACTTACTATATACTTTAAAAATATAGTAAGTATTAGTTACTGCTTGTAATTCTTTTCGGTATTTATTGATTTGAAGAAAAAAATTGTAACCGATCGAGTGTTAAAGTTAACAGTTTTTTGGTCGAGTGATCAGTGGACATGCACGACTTTAGCATTTGACAGAGAATTGTGTGGACATTTGAACGGAATGCCAGCGCATCAGTTCTCGTGAGAACTCCGCCAGGGGCCCGGACGACGACGATAACAGTCGGATATTCTCTGGGTGATTGTTGATTTTTGCCAAGCGAATGCTTTAGTCACGCCACTAATTGCTTTCGGAAGCAATTTTAGTAAGTTGAATGTCTTCTGGAATATGAAAGTTTGTAGGCATAGATCCTGAGAATCGTGTCAGATTTTATTTAATTGATTTGTTAAAATATCCGATAGGAATGCCCGATGACTCACAGTAAATATAGATATACGTTTAATTTTCGGCTCAGTTCAAACAAATAACGTTACACGCATGTTACTATTAACAACTTTCAAATTAACGTAAATGCACTTTTCTAGTGAAGTGTATATGACTGATATAGAACATAGCAGTAAATAAAGTTGCTAGTTAAGAAGAATGCGGTACAGTGAAGTACTACATTAACATAGTTAACAAAATAGTATTGTGTAAATTAGCATAAAAAGCTGGCTGGAAACAATTATGATGAAATTTATTTAAGTACCTATTGACTAATTTGTCGAAACAGATAGACTAATTTATTGAAAGTTAGTTCTGATTAATTTAGCGAAATGAACTTGATCACGTAACGCAGTGTTTCAAATGGCAGTCGCTCTGCTCACCGCCACGTGCGTGCACTATGCTCTGTGGAAATCGATCTGATTCCGTTTCCATTTTTCCGAAAAACCTTTTTTAATGTCGACGACCGATTATCGACGATCTCTTCTGGCTTCTAATCCGAAACCCACGACACAATACACCTGCAATCCGCTATAACTGTCCCCGCCATCTTTAATTTTAATTGTCGAACAGTTAGCCGTAATTTCATTCTGTTGTGATTTTCTTTCTCACGCGTCTCTTTGTGTGAACGAGAGAATCGAATGAATGTTATTCAGTGTTCGTTACGCAAATACAAATATATTAAAATATTTGAAACAAAATTGTAGATAGCTTTTAATAAATTCCGCTAAAAGTGCCGTGCAGTTGCCGTGACTTATCTATCTATGAGTGGGTTGCTTTTGGAAGAATGAGTAATAGCTCGTTTATTTCTTTATGACGGCAATTATAAAATAACTCTCCCAATATTTATCTCTCCGTGTTAAATTAATTAAACATTATTATTAGAGCAACACTGAGGTGGCATTTCAAAATTCAAAGGTCGACAAAACACATGGAATCATGTCATTCATTATCAACAAAGCCGTCTACGCCCCGTTTTTTCGACAAATTGGTATTGTCCAATTACGATAGAGCTCTGAGTTGTAAAATTGAAAATTAAAACATTCCTGAATATAGACAGCAAACTTCCTACAATTCAATTGCTTATTATCGTTCTCAATTTGCGAGCCAGCGTCTTTACTGTACTGTGAATGATTTTATTCGTGTTTGGCAGACTGGGTCCCTATACAAACCTAGTCTAGGTGTTTTATAACAAACAATGCTTATGATAAGAAATTTATAATTAGTTCCATTAGTCTTACAATGTTACATAGTCCAGTAACTATTTATCCTGACGTCATATTACAATTTGTTGACGCAATGCAGTTATTTGCTCGATAATTTATTTCACGTAACATTTCCAGACTACTAATTTTCTCAAGCAAAGTCGCTTATTAAATTACTATATTAATTAAGAAACAATGCCCGCTGCTTTATATTAATTACAGCTTGATTTTACTTTAAAATGATTTAATGACTACAACAATATTTGTTCTTAAACTACACGTCATTGTTTAAACATCCATTTTATAAGTTCATCATCATCTTCAGCCTTTGTCTTCTGTTCTTCTGTCTTCACTGTTGGTCATAGGCCTTTCCCAATGCCTTCCTTCTATTTTTTATAATTTGCGTACGTTGAACTGTTTGAAACAATTGAATTTAGAAGATGGTTCAAAGATGTTTAATGAATTTCCATTCGAGTGGATGTTCATTAAACCGACAAGCGATTAGAAATTTTTCAATCAAGTTTTCTTTTGAACACGCTTCCTTGCACAGAGTGTACTTATAATTAGGAAATTCTAAGTATAAAATTGTAACCTTTTTGCTTAAATGTGCATACAAATCAGAACATGTCATTTAATTGCCACAGAGTGTTTCCAAAAATGTGTTTTGCTAGATTATTTTTACGACTAAAATTTTGTAGTGACAAAAACGGGAGTTTGAATACAGTGACGTTTTTCTATTTAACTCGTTCCTGTTAGAAATGGCAACTACGTAACTTAAGCATATATAAAATGCTATCCATTGCTCGTGTATGACAAGAGCACTCTATATTCCATCAGATTCATAGGCTGTCTTAAATAGGGTAGCGTGTGTTTGACTATCTAATTATGCCCCACGCTGTTAGCAGAGACAATGTCAAAGTCTGTCGATACGTTGAGAATATACTCCTGTTAATGTCATTATTATGTTAAACTTTATAGAAACAATTTGTTGGAGCATATATGTTTTTATCGACTTCATGTTCATAATTAAAAAAAAAACAACTTATTGGTACTAGATGTTCTTCAAGATTATGTTCTACATCTATGCCAAATTTCAATGAGATCCGTTAAGCTGTTCTAATAAAAAATCATTCATTTAATTTTTCGCAATCATATTAATAAGAGGAGGGTCGGCACAGTATGTACTTCCATACATCTCTGTCATCTCATATCTGAACTCACACATTCCCTACGCATACCCTCTTTCCCACAATCC
>JAODUI010000007.1:3942990-3996642 GCA_027563995.1 Papilio gigon | reverse complement strand
CCGAAATTTACCCCTTTCCCCCAACACGCCCCTTTCCAAAAAAAAAAAAAAAAAAAAAAAAAAACAACTTATTAGTACTAGATGTTCTTCAAGATTATGTTCTATATCTATGCCAAATTTCAATGAGATCCGTTAAGCTGTTCTAATAAAAATTCATTCATTTAATTTTTCGCAATCATATTAGTAAGATGTACCAACGCGTCCGTTCGCGGTATTCCACCTTAAAAGCTACAGTTGCTTGAACCTATCATACTTGTGGAGTGGACGACGCGGACACAATAGCCGTTAGGATGTTGTTTTAAATATCCTTGTCAGAATAATGTCGATCAGTGCTCAAAGGGGGAAGACGACTAATTGCTTTTTACTATTGTCCCGGTTTTTGTTCTCGTTCGTTAATAGTTGAGAACCGGACGTTGCGGACGAGGCAAATTTTTTTATGTGAAACACCGCGAACGGTTGCGATTGTAACTAAGTTCTTCTAGCAATAGATGATTCATTAAAATGAGATCAAATTTGCATTATGATTCTTGTTTGCAGTATGTCATAGACAGTTCTCTATCATTTGTTTTAGTTCAATCATTAATTTATAGTCTCCAGTTGATGTAGATTATTCATTTAGTATGACAAAGGACTGACGGCAGTGTTATGTCATCGGTCGACTTAGTCACGATTAGCCTCCAGTGCTGTATCATTATAAGGCTCGTAAGTAACTGTTTGTATCGACTTATTAATGACAATTGTTATGACGCACCTACACAAACCTTGGCTACCATTATTTTAATAACTGACTACGAAATTCATTCTAGATACTATCGTAAACACTATCTTATTGATAGACTTAAAAAAAAATAATGTAAAAAGTTTATTTATTAGTGGTAAAAGGTTTTTGTTACTATACTAATATTTCTTTTACCAACTAAGCTAGGCTTACGCTAGGATGCGGTCCACGACAGTATTCGAATGGCAGGATTCGAACTCTCGATCGTGTGATCAGAAATCCGAACCGTTAATAAGCTATTTGCGCTTTTTGGAAGTGAACTCGTCTAGTAAGTAACACTAAACGTTTTAAAGTGTTAAGGCTTATTTAAAAAAAAACATAGTTTAATAAAGATCAATTTATTTGTAATAACGTTTTTGACAATGTGCTTACTAAGTAAAGTATCCTACGTGCTATAGTAGTACTAATAAATACAACTACATTAAATCACATTATTCAAGGCAATATTAATTGACAAACATTTGTACAAGATCAAAATATTAATCACACGTCATTCAGGAAATGTATTAATTAAAAATTAACTATGCATACAATATCTATTAGAATTTACAATAACTATATTCATATAGGAACAAGATAAATTACATCTATGTTATTGATAACACATAATTACATTATATATAAAGCTCGTAATACAAATCTTAAAGTAAATAAGTTTCTACAAAATATATCGTTTGTACACACTCGAAAATATACAAATAAAATCATTTATATAACCTTTAATAATAACTATTAAAAGGCACATAACGATATGCTACTGTACTGGTAGAGGCATTAAAAGCAAACATTTAATTATTTATCATATAAACTTTATCTTACACCCTAAGTATCGTTTAATGTACTCTTCCCATATCCATGCCTCCGAGTTGTCCCAAGTAAGGATATCCAGACTTCGCTTCAGTAGGCGAATGGGCGTGAGTCGCGTAATGTGACGCGTTCGTGCCGAAGAATGAACTGTAACAAAAACAAAGACATAAGGAAAATTGTACATTTTTTTTATTACACAACAGCAAAAAGGGTCTAATTTTTGCCCGCGGCTTCGTTCTAAATTCCTTAAATAAAATATAAAGTGTACCATGCCTAACATCAGACAGTAATCTATCTCTGTGCCAAAATTCATAACTACTAACAAACATTCATCCATCTAAACTATTTCACAAGATTTTAGTCAAAATATAAATTTCATTACTTGAGTTGTTTTATTAGGTCAAATAAGAAACTTCTCGTTTACCCTTCACTTATCAAAGGTAGGATTTAAGTGAAGAGAAAGCCGCCGTACTTCAAAACAGACACTATTATGTACTCGTATTGCTAATAAATATTCTATGCAAAAATTAATACGAACTGTATCAACTATTAAAAAAAACTTAGATCAATAACATAAGCCGTACGAGAGCACTATAATAGAGCGTTAATAAAGCCTTACCGGTCTCACCTTTGGGCCCGGTGTAATTGTAACTTGAATGTGGACCTCCGAAATACGTAATTTAGTTAAAGCCCGAATGATATAGTAGAAGGCTCAAGGGGCGTGGCCCACAGAAGTGATTCGAAACGTAATAAATAATTATTATATTTAAAATGTTAACAGCATTCATAAAACGTTTTATATTTTGAATACTAGCAAGCGCCAAATCAATATTCCACAATATTTTTTAAATTGTTCTTTTTACAAAAAAATGTGTTTACAATCTTTGGAATCAAATGCGATTCAAATGCGTCATTTGTAAGAATGTTCCAGTTTTAAATAAATCAAGTAATAGTAGTATAATGTAAGAATTTTAATGCATATTTTATGAAACAGGTGAATCAAAAGATTACACAGACATCGAAATTTGCATACTAACTACATCATTACCGAATGCTGCGCAAATTGATTGGCGCAACGCACGCAACGAATACATCGGTCATTATTAAATCAGGCCTACGATGTAATATTTAATGATTATTTTATTATAACATTGTTGGAATCTTACTTTTAACTTCCTGTTACGAAAAGCAAACATTATTAAATACAAAAGTTTAGATGGATGTTGGTTTAGATGTTTTAAAGTTATGATTTCAAAATGGTTTAATAGATTTGAAAGAAAATTGGCTCGGAGATAGGTTCTGTCTAGAATAACGCTGCTTACTATGTTTTTTTTAATATTGTGATATTGTTGCGGGCAAAAGCTATTATTTTAGTAAATATTTACGTTCCTAGCATCTCCGTGAAAGTTTTAAACAGCACTAGCAAACTAAATTATAACTTCGTAGTGCTGTCAAAGTTTAGAAGTATATTCTAAAGCGATTTACCATGAATCATCAATCAAGCGCTAAGTTCGGAGTATCAACAATCGATATAAAGTGACCAATAAAAGTGGAGCACGCGAGGCTCGCTGCAGTTTAGGAAGTCGTATGCAAATAGCTGTGCAGATAAGTTTTAATAGCGGCTTGGTTAGTTTAATGCTCGGGTTCAGTGTACTAATGTCACGTTCGGCAGCCATTAATTGCCGCTACGCTCGCCACGGCCGGCGTGTGTTTATCTGTTTTCCGCAATGTATTAGTACAGGCACCGGCGCCGTATGCCACGACCTACACATTGTATGCAATTTCGATGATACGAAGAGCGAAGACAATAAGTGAGATACCGATTGGGGCTTGAATGTATGCTTCCGACCGCCACAGTACAATTTAGCTTACGGTTATGGAAATAAATTATGACTTACACCGCTTTATTATTTCACTCCTCGTAATACGTGTTGTTTCTTCATACTCGAGAAAGCTATGAACTGTGTATGTACTCAGAATTGGACATTTAGCAAAGTAAACACTTTAAGTGCCTTATTTTCTATTAACAACAAAATTAAATAATGTATTGATACGTGAACGTTTTGTTTACCAGAAATATATTCAGGGACTAAGGTGTTTTTAAAAATACACTGAAAACATAAAAATTGCCATATGAGAATTGCCTAAAAGACCCATTTTGAAATTAAAGTTAATTTTAGATGGAAATGAAACAGTTGGCAAAAATGTTAGAAAGTTGAAGAAACTAATCTTGAGAACTAGAGCCGTTTTTGAGGCAGGGTTGTGCAAAATAAATATTATTTTCTTTCTCGATTCATATAATGTTGCATACTATACGTTATATTATCTGTACAAAACGAATTTACTTCATTTAGTAATACGAAACTATTGAAATAGATCTGTCAACGTTACGAAAAGAACTAGTATAGAATCGAACACCAAATACACTTCGTCCGTCCATAAGTTACAGAGTGTCAGTCATTGTGCAAAGCGATATATTGTGCGTGTGTGGTCCAATGTAAGGTTTATAGTCTGTCTTTGTCTCGATAACACAGATAAATGTCGACGCTGTTTAGAATACAAAGCAACAATGAGCTTGTCACACACTCTAACGACAAATTCACTAAATGTATCGCTCGGACATATTTTACACAACTCTTTCATAACACCAAGACACTAAATGTTCACGACGTCCCTTGATAAATGTCGATTAACAATAATCGATTAATAATCAATCAAATATATCGATAAATTTCGCAGCCCTATTCGATTCACGATCGCATCGTGTATTACGAACGGCGGAGTATAATAACCACCCGCGCGGCATATAATGGCCGACTTCTTACACTCTTAATTGATTAGCGGCCGCTCCGACTAATGATAAAGGAAGGTGAAAAGAAATAAAACGAATGTACACCGATTTGCGATCGAATCCCGCGCCCTGCCGCAGCCACCGGACGTTAAACGCTAAATGTACGACCCGCCGTAACTCCGACGAACATCCGATAGACGTTGCTATAAACTATTAGCTGTCATTAATCATTATTAATAAGAATATCATTCTTCGTTTTAATTTAATACTTGATGATTTAAATGTTAGGATAGGCTCACGGTGTTGCGTCTCAAAACTATAATTTAAGAACAACACAGGTTCATACTTATATACACGAAATGTAAAATTTATAAAGGACGTTATTTTTATTTATCAACGTTTTAAAAGTGATTGAACTCACCTATAATTTTCCGGCCAGGCGCCAACATCAGGCAGCTTGTTTTGTGGATGGCCGCTGAGTTGTCTCGAGGTCCAGTGGTTGTGGGCCGACATGGCGTGTTCTTGTTTTGAATAATCACCGTAGCCGTAAGGATGGGAGACGGTTTCACTGGGGTTCCCATACGAGTGCTGGTAAGTAATTCCACTGCTCTGATTCGACGGGCTACTGGTGATCGGACTCGTACTGGGTGGAGTCGTATCGGAAGTTGGTTGTAAGGGTGTAGGGAGTTCCGATGAATGTGATAGAGGTGTAAGATTTCCGGAAGAGAAAGAAGATGACGTTGGCGGGTGGAGAGATGACGCTGCTAATGCTGATTGACAGACGGACGGGGTTAGAGAGGATTGATGTAATGAAGGGGCTAGAGCTGAATTAAGAACTGAACTGGTACCCAAAGCTGATGAATAAGATTGCTGCCAAGACGTGCACTGCGGATTAAAAGTGGACGGAGGCTCGTATTGTTGATGGACGGAGGGGAATGCGGATTGCAAAGACATCGTATTGAATGCGCTAAGCTGCTGGGAGTTAAGTTGCTTGCGAAGACGTGCTCTTCTATTCGAGAACCACACCTATGATAAAAAAAAACTTCTATTAATTTAATTTGATTTAGGTTAATTTGTAATTCAAAATGTTTAAAAACAATCAAAAATATCGTTATAAATTAGGCCAGTTCATTATATTTCGTATTAGTACAATTACAAAGGGTTACTAATTCATCAAAAAGTATCAAAAGAACGTTAACGCGGTCCAACATATGGTGGCTACAGTTGTAATAATTAATATGGAAGGTAATTATTGTGTTTTTTTCTTACAGTATTTTTATTGGCGGGAGGGGTCTTTGATCTTTACAATAAACATGTTTGATTGTCTTTTTGTATGTGTTCAATAAATACACCATAGTTAACATAAAACAACAGTTGGCTCAGTATTGTAATGAAAAACAACAAATTTATGACTAAGTCACAATATATTTGCCATTAATTTAGTTTTATTTTTAATCTATTTGAATGTTTACACTTTACTAAGTTCATGTTTAAATCAAAGTTTTAAATTGTTTACAAACTAACCTGGACTCTAGCTTCGGTAAGCTTGGTCTTCTGAGCCAATTCTTCTCTGGTATAAACATCTGGGTACTGCGTCCTTGTAAAGGCGCGCTCCAAGGCCTCGAGTTGGTCTCCAGAGAAGGTGGTCCTCGACCTTCGCTGCTTCCGCTTCAGCGTAATGCCCGGCTCCGATTCTGTATCTGAGTCTTCACAGGATGAGGGACCTTTAAAGAAAAAATATTTTGATGCAACAGGTATGGCAACACACAATAATAACCTCAAAATACAAGTTAAACATGTTATTCCATTGTTATGAACCGGGTACCCTTCTTATTTCATTAGGCGCACCTTTATTAGCTACTGTCGGGACCACACGCGGGTTCAATTAACTTTGAAGTAACAACATTGTGCTTTAATTTTAAAGAACATTGTAATGAGATTGATGTTTTCGATTAAAACAGAAACAATGGAGTGAGAGCACACGGACTTTAGCGCGATTCAAGAAACATTGAAACGACCAGTATTGATAGTGAGAGATCAAGAAAGCCACGAAACGTAGTGTATGGGAGTATAAAGGGACCGGTCTGCCAGTGTAGACATTACTTTAGCCGCGCACAACTTAATATGCATAATCTTATCGCGGCGCAAAATCTCTCCGGCGAAACCGCACTCCGTCGTCGAACCGGGATATTAGAAGCGCCATTTTATATTGGACGGCTCCGGCACAAGACGTGCAGTACGGACAGATTGTCGTAATGCAAGGCCCGCGGCCAAACGCGATGGGATAATAACACCTTTGGGTACTAATTTCATTTTTATAACCTACAATTTTCGAAGCCGACACGAGGGGCGCTGCTGTGGCGTGCGCGCGCTTCACTTTTACGTGGATTATTAACTTTATACGCCATTTTGCGAAGTTTGTAAACGTTTCCGGCTGTCTCATTACAATATATAAATTTATAATAACTATGTACTATGGATTAAATTAAGTGATTACGTTCGCGGATCAACCGGCGGTCTAGTGTACGATCATGGGGCATCTTTGTGGCTCACTTTGAATTCTTAGACAGCAAAAAAAGAGTTCTTAATGAATTTCTTTTATACGTATTTAAGTATAACAACATAAACTATTGTTTTAGTATAACAAAACAAGCTAAAAACGTTAGAAGGTATTTTGCAAAACAAATGAGATATAATAATAGAGGAGAGCATAGCAAAAAAACTTTAACATTTCATCAAAGTGAAACTTAATTAAAAGTAAAATTGGAGAATCCAAGGTAAGTAATAACTTACCTAGAATACCATCAATGCTATGATTTCTTCGAGGGTCTGATTCATCTCTTTTGCCTCCTCTTATAAGTCTCGAAATGGAACTGACGGACGGGGCGGTATTTTTATCACAGATGCCTTCCTTTATTAGTTTATCTCTAATTTCCCAGGAAAATATACCTGGGTTTTGTCTCTTGAGCTCTTCTATCCTGTTCTCAACCTCAGGCGTCGCTACTCTCGGCTTTGATCCTCCGATCACACCGGGCCGGATGGAGCCAGTTTCCTAGTAAACAACAAAATATTTTATAATTATAACTATGAAATAGATTGTACTTCAACAAAGAACATGAGTATATATTGTGCTTTTTAAAATAATAAATGCTTATCGAAGTCTGGTTTCTTTACTGTAGATTTAGACTCATTTATTAATTACTAAAAGATTTCTTCAGTGGAGATATACGGAATGACTAAAATAACGGACTGCTAAAGTCACCAATAAACGTCTCAAAATGAGAGCTATACCTAGATGATGATGAAAGTTGGTTTTAAAATAACAAGTATTTTGTCCTTACCTGATATCTATTTAGGATCTTAGAGACGCATCCATGAGAGACGCGTAATTGCCGTGATATGACGCACGGCCTCACACCAGCAGCCGCCATCTCGACTATCTTCAAGCGAATGTGGTTCGGCAGAGGACGCCCATTGATGAACACCCCGCCCAGCTGGTTCATACGACCCTGACCTGTAACGAAAATAAATCTTAGATACGTGACAACGGTAACATTTAAATAAAAGATCCAGGCAGGAAATAGTCAAAGATTATTACGGAACGACTAAACGAAAAATCAAATGGGCCTGTAGACAGCAATGGACAGACAAAGGCTGATAATGATGATGTAAGGAAAACCAATGAATTGGTAAACTCAATGATTTCTCGAAACCTTATATCAAGACGTGAGGAATCATTAACATTTAAGTACTTTAAGATATGAGTAAGTAAATATGCAACAGTTAATTTAAATGAGAGACAACACTGTTGCAAGTAAAGTCGTAAATTAGGAGTAACAACATAGTTTTGTAGGAAAGTTGTTGCTATTTTAAAAGCTATTTATAAATAGGCATCAAATGGCGAAGAATGGCGGTATAATAACGGAATATGGCACTAAACACCAAAGCCAAGTAGCGTAATATCAATAGCAACAATACATCAAACATTACAATGGTCCTCATTCAACTCACGTCTCGGAACGTATCGTATGCCTCCAATAATTTCACGATCCATTGCGAGTGTTCTCAGCCAAGAGTATCCCATTTATTTTAACACGAAAACAGTCAAGCAGAAAAGATAACACTTGATTTTTTTTTTCGGCTTCCATTATTTTGAACGAGTCCAAGATACTATTGTTGAATTCATTGATTGCATTGACAGGTAAAAAAAAATGTGAATCGTCCAGAGTATCAAATACATTTAAATTTTGTAACGCCTTTAGAGTAGGTAAAATTTCGTGTCTTTTATCGTAATAGAACACAGCAAAATCAAATTCTCGAGGATCCTTGTTTGTCAGCTAATTTAGAATTAGAAACATTATTTAATAGAACAAATAATACTACTATTAATTAAAGTCGATTCATTACTTTATAATCAGGAAACTAGTTTAACACATTCCAGTGTAGATTCGAATCAAGTGTCTGAAGATATATGAAGTCTTTTTTATATTTTTATGTGTGAGTAAAGTGTAGCTATTATAAACACATCACGGCAATGTCTGAGGACCACCTATCATCAAAGGAGCCGCCATTTGTCAATTTTTGCACCGTCTTCCCTAAGTATTTTAACCATCTATTCATTCAACATAACCACATTTACGTTCTACAAATCAATATTTATATTAACATCGTCTGTCTTTTTGATTTTCTTTAATAATTTAATTGCAGGAAAGAAAAGCTATCGACAGTCGTCTCTTACACAAAAATACGGTGGCATCTTCCTCTAGTTTCGGCATTTGCAGTATATCAAAATCAAATGATTTCTCAAAGGCGCCGCAACACGTAAAGCCCTAGACCCCTACCGTGAAGCACCGATCAATTAAACAACATGTCAACAAGTGTGTCCTTCGGTATACTTACCATCCTTGAGACATGATAATAAAAAACAAACCGTAGCACAAACATATATGGTTAACAATCGTTAAATACAAGGAACAAAACTTGAAAAATTACAAATTTCTTTTTCACAAATCAATTTGGAACTTATCCTAATACACTAAGGTACATATTCGTTATTTTCAGTTTAACTCTGCGGTTTCGCTGGAGTCACGCAAACGATCCCCATATTTTTTGTGAGACCCCGTAGACGTTGCGGTGCCTCCAAAGACCATGTTTTTGAGTGTTAATTTTATGTAGCCGAAATATTTATGACGCATAACGTGTCCATAATAACTTCGCTATACAAATGTGGGTGGCTTCGTAATAATGTATCACTTCATTAAATATACTTCACCCTCTATTTCCATCTTTTGACATACGAGTAGCTGATTAAATTGTAACCACGATGACATTATAAATAAAAAGAAACTATGGAAATTATGTTTTAAAAAAAGCTCATTAAAATTTCAGAACGTATAAAATTATCACACCAAACGTGAAATTTGATTTAATATTTTTATCTAATATAGTTCATTCAAACGTCGATTAATAATAACATTATTCATTGCATTATACTTAGACTAAAAAAATTTACTTTAAGAATAACCGTCAGATAAACACAATGCATATTACAAGCATTTCTCAATAAAGCAGGATCAACCAAACGAATAATCGATGAAAGGTATTCGGCAACAAAAACGATATAATATGTACAATGCGTAATAGAATTCGCAAACATTGTAACACTATTAACGCAAAAGGAGGCAAAGTTAACAACAAACTCAAACGATGTCAGCGAAACTAATCGTCCGGAAGCAGAATTGGATCATGCATCAAATTGTACACATAAAGGACCACCAACGTAGCTTAGAATCATCTCAAAATTATATAAAAACGGAATTAATACCAATGTAAATTTCACCCATACTTACGTGCTTTATTCATCGCTGGACTTATTGCTACGACACATAATCACAAACTAAGCATAAGATAAAGACACCGTACTATGGAAACGTATAAAATTTTCTCACAATAACATAATCGTGTTCCGATTCGTTCAACCGGTGCGTTCGTGTTAGACGAAATTGAAACAGAGTCGATCATTTAATGCTAAACGCGAGAGCTACACCGTGACCGTATAAATGAAGATTTCGTATTCCATGTACGCATTTCTATGTCAACTTTAATTAGCAATCACATTTCCATCAGCAAACGCGGTACTGTAAGGTTATCAATGGCGGCCGGGTATTAAATTTCCAGAGTAAATTTTTCCGATTTCGTTCTTAACGGACTTCATACCTTGATCTTAAAATTCGTCTCTTATCTTTATCTAAATAGAATGATAATTTAATTACGACTAATGATTTCATTTCGCTTTACCGTAGCTGGTAAGGTTTTCCGTTTTGTCTTAGTTGTTGTTACGATAATATTTTTTTACAAAACTTTCCACAATACAAAGTAATACCACTATTTTCATCAAAGTAAATACTAAATTTCGTTTTTATGTTGTTATTCCTTTATATTTATGACGCATGTAAATTTGTTAGTTCATAGAATCTACAAAAACCAATAGAAAATTTGGTAAACATTTTTCACAGGCAGTTCGATTATGTTGCAGTGATAGTTTTTAATGTTTTAAACCGATACTGTATTGTGTAAATAAATCGTAAACCCCGTTTTCACAATCATAATATGTTTCTGCTTGCAAATCAATTTCACGTAGCGACATTAATGTGACTATAGTAAAATTTATATAAGGCTTTACGTCAACCCGCGCCGCTTTCTTCCATATCACTTTATGGCGACGATAACTGTTTGAAGGAGTAATTCATAAGGATGTCAGACAGGGTTCAAGGCTTCGATTACTTATAGTCAATAATTACTTTAAATAATAATTCCAATAAATAAATAAAATAATATATGTGTTTATACTGGAATATTTTATTATTCTATGTACATTCAGAGTATTAAAATATGCAATTCTATCGAACATTATTCAACTAACAAAACATATTACTTTATTGAAAGCGGGTTATCGAAATGACCTGCGCAACATGGTCTTGTAAATCAAAATCGATAAAAAAAATTTTCCTCCGCAACAATTATTTTTATCGCCAATAAAAATAAAATAAACAAGAATTATAAAAATTGGTTTGTAAAAAAATAATGAAATGAATAAAAAAAATCGTATTTCTTTATTAACTTCAAATCGAAAACAATGTTTTTTTTTCTACATTTATCTAAATCTATATAAATCTGGAAAAACATATCCGTATACGTGGTCGAGAGTTCGAATCCCGTCATTCGACTATTGTTCCGGACCATATCCTAGCACAAGCCTAGTTGGAGTCGTAAATAAATATTAGTAAGTTAAGAAAAATCTGCTAGTATTTAAAAAAAAATTGTCTAAGTATTAACATGGAAGTGAACGTGTGACCCAGATCTAAGTAACCTTTGGTGTGAATATTGAAGAAAAAATTACGTTCACATAATACGTTAGATAAGTATCAAATTTGATTGCCGATGATATCCATTCGAACATGTTAAAATTCATTTATACACTAATAAAATAACCTATTGCCGTCCAAAATGAAGCAACAAAGAGAAGAAATGCCATTTGAATAGGCATTAGAATTGGGCGGCACTCACAAAGGCTGTGTCATTCCATTAAGCCTTCTTCAAGCATTCAAAGTATTCTGTGTGGCCCATGGCCCGTGCCCGCGTGGACCCGAAACCACGCACTGCTATCCAATGTGTAATCTATTCTATAACTATAGACGGACAACTTATAGATGTTTAGATAAAGTATAGATTTCGCTGTTGTATGTTCGTGAAAATGTTTTCATATATTTATTATTTAAAATTTTCCCATTTAACTTTATATAAAGTGGGTACTTACCAACCAAACAATATTTAGAGTATGGCAAAATAATACAAAGAAAATTGAATGTAAGATTAAGAAGAGACCTTAACACATTTTTTTAAAGCCAATTAACGAGTAATCTTTTACTAATGTAACGAATAAATGGATATACGTGCGTATCTCCTGAACAGATAAACGCACCTCGTTAAATTTTTACATAATGTAGTACGGAAGAATATACAGGTTTTATATTTTATTTTAATTCCGCGCACATAGATTCCTGAGCGTTTTTACATCACAAAAAAAAATAAGACATTTGATTACGTTTTAAAATCAATACGATATGTGTTCAGAGAGTGAACAATATCTCGACCACGAAGTATATTGAACAATGGCCGGTTAGAAAACACGAGCGAGCTGTGCCCACAAAGTTCATCGGGAAGTCAAAGTTTCATAAAGCACGTTATAGACACTTTGATAACTGCTAACTACATTAACATTTTAAATGCATTATTTAATTTTATGTTCTACTGACGTACTTAAGTGGTTCTCAGTGGACAAACTTACATTAATTACCACTCAAGATTGGCAGAGTTTAGTTTTATATTACAATCAACGAATAATTTTGTACAATTCCATACTTACTCTAAATATAACCCAAATTAATCCAGTCTAAGAAAAGTTTATAATATCAATAATGTTATATTTTAAACATGGATATGGTACATGCAAGTCTTCCACCATTCAACCAAAGGCCATCTGTACAAACTGAGGAACGCCTTGCTGCTCGTCAACGCCGAATAGAATGTGGGTACCTACGTTACTAATGAATGGAACTGAATATTTTATTTCGATATAATGGTGTATGTTTGAGAATGCCCTGTTTGACCTCATTTCGTATTCATAACGTGTTATATACTAATTTGACGGATTCTTTTCTTTGCCTCGTAAGAAATTGTTCTCTTTGACGTAAGCGAGTCGCCGCCCGCTGTTGTTAGTTCCCCAACAGAAACGAATTTTTCATAGCATTGCCTTGTTAGTGTGTTTTACTAATGGTATATTAAAGGAGTTATGATTAATTACAAAATTATGAGGTTAGCTTATCACAAATGCTGTAATCTTTTTTATAAGAATGTAATGATGAATAAATAATACATCGATTGTTTTTAAACAGGAAAATATGAGTAAAGTCATTACGTTGCCGGCAAATAGCTTTGATGTGTGTCGTTATCTTATATTACTTTTTTACAATAACTATAAAAACTACTAGTGGTCTAAAATCTCTATCAAACGGTGCCTTCGATATAAAAATAATAATGTAGAAGTCTTAAAACAAGACGGGATTAGAAGACAAAAGATTTAATGTATTAATACAGCATCATTTGTAATGCAAAATCTTCGAGCTGAAATAAATTTAACATCCGTTATATCAATTTGTTTATTAATAGATCTGCATAAATAATGGCGAGTAAGCGGCCTGAAGGTTCGGGCGGGTCGCGGGGATCGCGGCGGCCCGCGGGGGGCGGGGCGGGCGCGTCATATTATGCGGCTAAAAGAGCCTGTCGGTGCCTTTGATCCCGCGCGCGCCGACCGAGCCGCGCGTACGCAGAGATGTGCATCGCCTGCGCCTGTCCACCCGTCATATGAATGCGACTAAACCTCGATTATGGCACTGAACTCTTTATAGAGGTCACGAATACAATATTTAATGGCATTCCTTTCAGAAAAAGAACGTTAGTCTTGATATTGTTTATCACTCTACACGTAGCTTTAGTGCAATGGGTTACGAATGCGAAATATTTTGTTAAAGTAAAGCCAAGATTCCAGTCACCTAGAGTAAGAACAATAGAGCAGTTTCGCATTGTTAACAGTACCGACTGCTTCAAGTTTCGACGAAACGATCTTAAAGCAAATTGAAATCTAAAGTTACCACTCTTCAATTTTCTCTCGGACAGTCTCGAATGTTATCATCACAACTCTATTACGAAAATTCTTCTTTATAGTACAGACAACGTAAGATAGTTTTTAATAGTAAAGAATTAAATGTTACGATCCAAAACCTGGGCGTTTATTTAAACGTGAATTAAGTTAATTTTAAGTAAGTGACGGCATAGTCGGTATTATAACTTAAATGAAAGATTAAGCTCCGGTGCTTCCGCGAGATTGAATAAAAATTATAAAGAGCATTGAGATCGTAGATCATATCGTAATTATCCGATTGTTAGTTAAAAAATGGCCGGTCTCGATGAAATCTTAAAAGCGCATTCGCGGAGAAATTATAAGGCAAAAGCGCGGGGCTGATTCGTATCGCAAGTCAGCGCCGTCACCTCGCCCGCGGCGCATCTGATCGCCGGTCAACACTTTATTGCGAAGACCGCGTCTTTCTCGTCTACCACATTTCATCTGATTGTAGTTATTCAAAAGAACAACAAGGAAACTTATGGAAGATAGAGAAAAACTACCAATTTAATTTTTCTAGTGTATAAAATGACTGGTATATTACAAATAACATAACTTACATAATTTAATTGTTTATTTATTTCTATAAATTATTACATAAAAACTTTTTGTTTTGCAAAAAAAATGTACAAAAATTGTGTTTCATATTATCTGCTTTTTTTAAACAAAAATACGAAACAATGATGGCCGTTTACCAGTACAAATTGTATTGCTTTATCCTAAACACTTCAACTGACTACAAATCTGTATTAAATCAAAAGAAAAACAATAAAGATATGATTTTAAAAAATCACTAAGTCGCGCGCGCATTTATGAATAATCTGTGTTCGTCTTTTCGTTTTATACAAATGTTACTGGCAATCGAGAGACATCTGAACGGCTTATGACGTTAAGCCCGATTTATGTTTAAAAAAAATATTTAATTCGGGGACGAGTTAAGAAAATAAAGGTTGTAATAAGTCGAAAAATGTATTATTTAAAAAATCCATTTCATTCAACTTTGCGCCGAAACATGGGACTTACAAAATTCGCTTAATGTATTCATTATAATTCATTTTATTTTTATTGAAATTAAATAAAGGTATTTTTTTTTAACAAACAGTGCTTCTCCTTTTTTACGGTCGATGGTAAATTTTCCTTCTAAAATGTAGGTATTAACCCATATTCTATTTTACTATGTAACCTTTTCTCTATAAATGCAATATTTTTTTCTAAACAGAAATATTCATAATTTGTATTCTTCATCATTTTTCTTCACAGAGCATTCTATCGATACAATATCTGTGATAAAGCTAAAATGCTTAAAGAAAACTTAGTTCCAAGCAAAACTTCAATTTCTTTTAAAACACTATCGAATGTTAAACATCCGTTTTAATTTCGAGTACATTATTATTCGTTTAATAATGAAAATCGTATTACATAAAGCATCATGAGGTAATTAGAACGATTTTCTCAACTCGCACGCTTTTTCTGACACCGACTTCGTACGAAAAGGCGACGTAAAAGCCGAAACGAAAAAATGAATGCGTATACGACTGTCGTCGGCATTCTTTTATGTTATCCCTCTCTGTCTCGCAAAGGCCTTTTGCGCTCTCCCCAGCATCCGTCCCTTTCATTTTAATTTAGCTTAGACGAAACAGGTCATAAGTCGTGGTGACATTTTTAACAATACATTTGAAATGTTTTCGTATGGTAATGATTTATGTGTAAAACCGTCAGTGCGATAGCTTTTTGGAACATTTTAAGCACCGCAAGCCTTTGACGCGATTTCTAAACGAAGGGGTCGATGAGAAAAAGCCGATATTAACGAGCTTTTATTTTTAAATACTTGTAGCAGCTTTTTTATACTATTGCTTCATCAAAAGTAGATTAAGTATGCCTGTAAAAATCTCAAATAATACTTTTTTTAGTATCTACAATAGTTTTATGAGCTTATGTACTGAGTAACTAAATTAAAAAAAAAACGCTCAGACATGTTTTACGTATTACTCCGAAGTACATTTGTTTCATATGATACTATTCACAAAGTAAGTACTAAGTTAAAATATTTTTATTAACAGCAACTACGAATTTAATATATTTGTTAACTAATTAATGAAATCTCAATGTATTTATACAACTAACTAAGACATAAAATATGATCTTAGGCTTCGTTGCCGCAGCTTAATCCGCCTGGAACCTCGGCTGTAGGATTAACTGATTTCAGAACAATCTGTAATACAGAAACATATGAATGAGGTAATCCTGTTTTGGTACTCCATACAGCTATATCTTTAACTTTATCTAGAAAAATTATCGAGTTAAGAAAAAAAAATAAGAAAAATCAAGAGAAGACTTTTGCTGGGTTTGAACTTTTTAATTCGTTATCTTGTGGAACATTAAGTATATACTTAAGTATAAACTTAAGACGGAACCCATTAATCGATCTTTTAGATGGATCCTAACTTTAGTTGACCAATTGTACTTGCACATTGCGATTAATGAACATTCAAACCGAAAATATTTCTTATTAATTTTTAACATTAAGTTTCCGATGTAATTCATTAAGTTACTTATAGATTAAATATCTTGATATTATATTGTTCTAAATACAATAGTGTAGGTCGAATATATTGGTAAATAAAACCATGTGACAAGAATTTTAAACGAAATAATAACAGAAATAGAGAAATTTAAAATGACAAAGAATGATAAATAATTGAATAGAACAACGTCAACCACAATGCTCGCTTGCACAGTTATTTACCGTTTTATGATAGGCAATAATATTTATTACGTACCATAACTTGGTTTGGTAGTTACAAATGGCACAACCAAACTAAATCGTTTTTCTATATTGTTCTCATTATTTATAGTAATTAATGTATGATATAGATTTGAATTTTATTTAGAAGGTTCGCAATAAAGTTTTACAGTTGTCCTGGAATATGAACCAAGAAACAAAAGAACGTTTCGATTTTAGGAAACAAAGCATGTGTGGTTTAATTTCTTCATTACAAGTTCGTCCCCAATCGCATTTGCCGGAAGAGCTAGTAGATATATCTATATATACACTTTTTTTCATAAAAGATGAGAGCAAATGAGCGTCGGTATCACGTGGTGATCATAGACATCCGCAATCGCAGAGGAACCACAGATGAAACGCGTAGATGAAAAATTTTTTGTGTACTAAATTGTTAGAAAGCCCTGAGATTAATTTAAATGTGAAATTTGGAAAACTCTTCCATTTGCTCAGTATGAATGAATTCAGCATTATTGTACATATAACAAGTTGCACAACAAATAGGCGCCTATTATTAAGTCATTCGAAGTATTTTTTTTTTACCTAAAATTAAGATCAAGAGCACTGTTAGATTGTTATAATCAAAACAATAGCGTTGTCGTGACAAAAATTTTTCATTGCAATGAAACATAAATAGCTTTCTATAGCTTACGGACCTTGACCATTCCAGAAAGTGGGACTAAACGTCCGCTTATTAACGAAGACATTTCAAATAAGTATATTGTTTCTTTCTTCCAAACAAGTCTCCGTCCCGACGCGTGAGGATAAATTATTGTTATATGGCCACCAATAAACAGCACTTTTAACTTTATAATTTCCCAGTGATTTTATAGTTTTATGGCTGGTTTCGTGCCTTTTGGAGCAAGATATAGATGGGTTCTAGTTTCTTTTTTAGATTGTTCCGTAATTTAAAATCATGTTTGTGACCCCTGATTACATTTTTATTAAATATGATCTACTAATGTGTCTGATTATTCATGTCTCAAATTCCTAACTTTAGTCAATCAAAAATTTAGATACTTTCATATTTAAAATATAGTTGAGCCAGTGCTTATTAAATATTTGAAGATATATATTTCCTTGACTAAAATCTCATTACCTGTTTTTATGAGGTCAAACATGTAAATCAAAAGTTACAATACCTTAGTTTCCATCAAAGGAAGCTTCGATCAATAAAATCGTTGACATACGTGTCAACAAAAATGCGTAGGGCGTACTTACCTTGAAAAGAATATCCTGTGAAGTAGGGCGTCATGTTAAGTGTTGAAACAGCCATTGACGCGACGACGTGAAGAGGGCGCAACAAGTGACAGTTCCGAGCGCCGATCTAGACCGTGCACAAGCAATAGTCCCAAAGGATCACAATATCAGTCTTTCACTATCACAGGTTGCACGCAGGCATGATTACGTCGACGAAAACGGCGTGTGTCTAATCCGTGTTACTTTGAAGACAGCCCGGTGCCCACTGACGTGTGATGTAAAGATGTATTTCGACTCTCGAGTGTAATCTTTCACAATCAGCGGTGCAACAAAAAATGGTCAAACTGGCCGCCTCCGCAGCCTTCAAAACCGCACCGAGCGATCGCTTGTCTCTTTCTTTTACCCGATCGTTATCATGCACAATTGTTGCTCCTGCTTGAAGTTCTGTTATTTCAACGTCGACTTTCCAAAGAAACGTTTATGAAACCTTTCATTTATAGTTTTCTGGAATTAAAACTGGGTTTCGATGTTAGTTTTCATTTATCTGTTCGATGATCTACAGTGTGTTGCGTCGCTATTGCATGCGGAAAGGCGACCGGTGTGTGAGGAGGACAGCACGAAGCTTCGGATCCGGTATCTTCGGTACGAGAAGCGTTTCCATTAACAATGTGTGAGTCGCGCCTGAGTCGGTGCTCCGTGACGAGGAGCACGAGGCGTGTTGACGACGCGATCTATGCCTACACTCCAACACGATTGGTCAAAATTTATACAAGGCGGGGTCTGCGTGCACACATACCACATTTAACTCTTGTCACTGTGTGTGTTAATTGCATTGTATTTCTGTGATCGTATACAATACAATTTGGAATGTTTTCTGATTTTCTTTTACATTACATATAATTATTTAAAATTAACCTATCCGAAAATTTTACTCGAGTTTATTTTTTCTAATTATTTAATAAATAATTTTTAATGTTTCATTTGATTTACAAATTATTTAACAAGTGATATAAAATATGTTAAAAGCTAAATTTGAAGTTCTAACTAATTACAGTTATTACTGATTATAATAATTGGTTACGGCTTGTCTGTCATTGTTTCTGCTGTCTTGACATCGTTAAAAAAAAGAAAATAAACTTTGTAATTAAAATTGTACAATATTAATTACTATAGAAAGCAGTGAATAATTAACTATTTAAATTAAAGTCGTGAACACAACGAACTTGGCTGCCCTGGCCGAAATTCATTAGAGGTTGTTTTTACTTTAATATTGTGAAATTAAAAAACGAGGTTAATTATGAAACATTATCGACCTTTTGTCGTATTATTCTTTTGTTTTAACAGTTTCTTATTTAAACTATCAAAAAACTGACTAAAGTTAAGGTTAAGGTAGTCACCTATTTATATTATTTATTTATTAACAAAGATCTGTTTTTGAATCA
Organism: Papilio gigon; assembly: GCA_027563995.1. Taxonomy (NCBI): domain Eukaryota; kingdom Metazoa; phylum Arthropoda; class Insecta; order Lepidoptera; family Papilionidae; genus Papilio; species Papilio gigon. The sequence continues at coordinate 3,977,103 of JAODUI010000007.1, read as the reverse complement.
GAACTGTTCAACAGTTGCTCCGACAACCAATTAGATTTACTTCAGATTAAGAGTCTTTAATTGATCTCCAAGGGACTGCAGATCTCGCGCACTAATACCACTATCGACTCTATGTGCGGTATTGTATGAAAATATGCACTAAGAGACGGCTTGAGTCACCATTAAATTTTTCTAATTGTAGCAGTTAACGTTATTCAGTTAATAGAAACCTTTGAAGACATTTAAAGATATAGGGAGGTTGCTCTTTAGTAATGAAAGCTGTTGCTTCATTGACTTAAAAGCTCCTTCTAACGTTACTCACTTATTCTATCTCTCGAACCACCTCTAACATCAACACACAATGGCAAAAATGGGGTAAGCACAAGCAACAAACCACGGCATATAGCCTGTTCTTATTACGATACAGAAAGCTCATGTTTTGCACCTAAAAATCTCAACATGGCCGTTAATTTAAGAACGCCAGCTTTATATTTAAGCTGTTACATTTAAAATATTCCTAGATTCCCCTTAAATGACAAAAAGTGTACAGTTAAATTTGTAATGTTTTAGAACAGAAAAGTGCCAATCATTAAAACGATAAGACCTTGATTGCTTTTAAAAACGTTTTAATTATAAATAGGGCCACGCTCCGGCGAGTTTGGCTTGCAAAATTGTATTCATCATTGGCCTGTTTATTTTGGAAACAAATAATCGATAAATACTTAACAATTATTCAATTTCATTATATCTTCTAATCTAATCTATAAAATCAGTAAAAAAACATTAGAATTTACAATGTAAGAAAATAACTTTCCGTGTAACTTTACTGAGCAACCTCTCGATTCTAGATTGATTGTTAGTAATCCGAACTATTTACATCAACATCAAGACAATCTTTTCTATTGTAATAACATAGACTAGAATTAAATTAATAATCAAACGGCATATTGAAAAGATTTTCAAACACTTAGTATCGTATGCGCCGCTTACAAGTGTACCATAATGTTCCATATTCAAATGTCATTTCGTATTCATTCTAAAATCTTTTAAAATGTAACGATAGTTCTCACGTGGCAGAAACAGCCAGAATCATCCTGACCATTGTTGTCATAGATGAATATTCATTAGCGGCTGTGACTGATAAACATCGTTATAAAGTAAGGAAATAAATGTTATAAATTAAAAATTAAATTGGTAACTTTTTTTACGAAGATTAAGCTAGTGCTTTACTTCAAGCCCTCTTATTATTAACCGGTTATGAAATCGAATGATGTTACGCACTATCTTAGTAAATACCTATTCACTCTATTCTTAAAGGGTTCGAGATCATACTTGGTTGGAAAAACTAACACCCGCAATTTATATCCGAGATATCAAAAAAGTCAACAAACAAATCCATCAAAACACACGCTGTGTGCGGTTAACATATTTATCAACATTACACGGTTAATTATGTTTACCCCAGTAATTAGCACTCCTCTTGACACTTCACGCGCTATAAGAATCCTCCATATAACGCGGGTAAAAAAGCATAAAACGCGCTGAAATTGCTACCTAAACGCTTCAGGGCCCATTGCGCGTCAAAGAGACCGCTGAAAATAAGCGTTGATAGGCCTCACACGATGGACAAATAGCAAAAGTAAACCTCACGCATGACATTCAACACATCAACGAGCGTCCTGTGTGAGGTCTGCTAATGGCGTGAGCAGCTATAAAAAGAACTTAGGAAAAATGTAAAATTATCACATTTTTTTAAATAATTCAAATCTTGGTTTTAGTGTTCGACTGATATGATGTTTTCTGACATATAGGTATGTACTTATGTTTTTCCTTTGAATTTTGACTTAACGTATTTTTTACTACAACTTTAAGTGAAACTGTTCAAGTTATTTTGTTGAATAACATCAGTTTGTAGGCTGACGATAAAATTGAATGTATTTAATTACAAATTCGTAAGTATTAATTCATAAATAATACGTATGATGACGCCCTTGTCGGCTGATTAAGTTTGTATGTATAATTTAAGTCTAACTTAACCTGCTTAGAAGTTACGTTGTCATTAACTTCATTGGTTATAACAGATATAATAGTGAAATGTAAAAAGCGATGTGAGTTAGTAACGTGTGTATCATAAACATGTCGTTTACATTCTGTATGCAACTAAAACTAAGTTGAAAATAGCATAAGTATCGTATTGGCATTACAGCTCGCAAGTCATAATGCTGTGTCCCAATAAATGTGGGTATCGGTTGCCGGTAATAGCATTCGTTCCACTATAACGATATATGATTCCCCCATCTCGTACACCGTTCATCATATTACCACGAAACGTTCAGAGACACTTTAAACAATATGGAAACGACACAAATAACATCTGGTTAGACGTCGTTTCGAAGCGCGTCTGTCGAATAAAACGAATAGCCAGTGACTCATAGATTCGTGTAAGAGGCCACGAAAAGTTCTCACGAACTTCTCGTTTCTTTTTCGGTGTTTCGGTATTATTCAATTTTTTTTTTGTCGAAAATGAAAACACTGTTTTTTTTTTATAAATAAAATCGTTTTAAAACATTTATGTATTCGAAACAAAGTAGGATTTTTTTTTACAGTCGAACAAAAAAATGAAGATAGAAATTTATCATGCTATTTACTTTTAATTCGTCATTAGTTTCTTATAACCTGAATAAAATCACATCTTTCAACACAGTTTAAATGTAATAAGGAGAAATCTTACTAATATTACAAATGAGATAGTTTGGATGGATGGATGGTTGTTTTTACAAATATCTGAAAGAACATATAGATTACTTTTTATTTTTTTTAAATTGTCCCGGTTATTGTCGCGGGAAAAGGCTAGTAATGTTATAAAATATTGCATCTCCATTAAGAAATAAAATGTTACATAAGAAAACTTTTTAAAACCTGTTTAACACGTGTCGTCGCTGAAATAAAACCATCGGAGTGGTTTTTTTTAAACAGACACTAATGAGGGCGGTGCTGAGCAAAGCGGCAGTAAATTACATACGCGGATGCGTCCACGCCACGCGACTATCTGCTAATTGCCCGAGCACACAAAAAGCGCCAGACCGAGATTGAAAATACGAACACGATGTGATTCTCCATTAATGTTCGTTTTAATAATGCGAGATTATTTGATTCAGAAACAAATGAATGTGCAAAGACATTTTATCTTTGCATTCAGATCACAATTGCCGGGCCAGCGTGGCCAGGTGGGGGAGGAAAATGTTGGAAGGGAGGGTACAGTTGGGGACCAGGAGCGTGGAGCGTCCTCGAAGCGGACCGACGACTTAGTGCGGATACCGGAGGGTCACATACTGTGGAAGGCATTGAGTAAGACCAATATCCAGTAGTGGGCAGACAAAGGCTGATAATGATGATGATGATGATACAGAAATTGTTAATGAAAATTCTGTGTAAATTTCTTTTAAACGTACTCCAAGATGAATCAACATTATGAAGAGCAAATGTAGACGTACCAGTCATAGCTAACATTACTAATGTACTAAAAATGGTAACATTATGAAAGAGGTCTAAATATAGATTATTCAATGAAACGTATTAAAACATCAATCCATTTCGTCTGTTTATTTAAGCTCACACAAATCCCGAGCTTTTAGTGCAGAGGTAATGGATCGTGCAAATTCCTCTTTATTCAGTGTTTTATTTCACTAAACTTTTACTTTTTAATTCTGGTTTTGTACGTTTGTATAAAAAGGTAAATATGTAATAAATGAAGGGTTCACAATGATAAAAGAACACAGGAAAGCTATATCTTAAAAACTTTCATAAATAATGATAATTCGTTAAAAATGTTGTAAATAATGACAAATGATTGTATCACATTTTTAATTTGTTTGTATTTCCTAAGATATTTTAATCCAAATTTAATGACTGTCGGTTGTGAGTTGAACTTGGCCACATGTCGCAGTCGCTTTGAGGGCTCTGACGGTAATTAGAATAATTCGATATGCCTTGTGGGTTCCGGGATTAGAACCCCGGCACTATTGATCCACATACTGGCCTATATTTTTTTTTTAATATTAATAAATTTAAAATTGACTGGTATGTCAAACATCAATCCAAGTAAGCTTTAGGCTTTTGTATATGTTGCATGACAATTATCTAATTTCAGGATTCGAAGTCTCCACCACGTGATCGGATGTCCGCACTCTTAGGCATTACACTTTTCAATGCTCTTCTTTTGTTGAATAAATGTGTAGTACATGGAAGTCAGTATTTGTGATTTTCATACTTCATTTTTTTTTTAAATCCTAATACTTAGTACCACAAAAGTCATGTCTTACAGTAAAATTCCACCACCCTAATATATATCTTCTATTTTTTAAAATTAATTCAGGTCAGGTCAGGACATTATGTTTTATACAAGTTTCCACAGTGAAAACCGACTGTTATAACTAAACTAGAAGTTCCTTCGTGTTCCGCGAGCGACAATTTAACGCTATATAAATCCGGACCCCGCCCTCAATGTAAAACAAACACACGTATAAACGAACCGAAATGACACGTTAAATTTTTCTACGTCACGATGAGATATTGTAATGATCCGTTACGAAAAATTATAAGTCGGGCCATGCGAGAGCGGCATTAGCCCGGCCGCGGACATGTGTGGCGACGAATTACACTCCATTATATAGCAAAGAAAATCCTATACACTGAGAATTGAATAACTTAATGGGCTACACGAAGAACTACATAAATGGAGGCGGTATATCGTACCGTATCCGTAATATTATAACTTCGAAGGAAATCTTTGGATGCGGAAGGCGGAGGACCAAATACTATGGAAGGCATTAGGAAAGGCCTACGTCAGTAGACAGGGGGTGATGATGATGATGAAGAGATTCTACACTTACACTACACTACATTCTACAATTTCTCTGCATATGTAATCAGCATAATAAATACATAACATATTGAAAATTATAAGATTGTACAATATTAGAACATTTGTATGTTGATTTTTCAATACTCCAATGAATACTATTATAAATTAATGATATTTTATAATTATATTTTTAATTGATAACTAACAGTAACTAAAAATAATTAATCCCATGTAAAAGGCATGACAGGTATTGACAAGTTTTGTGAAAATATTAAATAAGATTTTGCTGCAATTACTAAAGAGATTGGCATATCCTTTGTATGTCACGAAATCATCTTTAGAATAAATGTTCAAAGTCATTTCTAGTAAAGTATTAAGAATAGTTCGATGTTGTTCCTTATTTAGTAGATTTGAGTTGACTTGTTTCCTCAAACACGGGCGAGGGGGCGGGTGTTGCGGCCCGGTCACACAGCTTTTTGTTAAGTTTTTTTTTCATTACGTCGGCATCTCCGCTCGTTCTTAGCTAATGACTTTAAATTAACATTCCCATATTTTATTAATTCCTTATGTGTTGCTGTAATTTAGGCGCGTTGAGTAAGGTCGTGGTTGTTACTGTTTTGACATCATATAACAAATTACATTTACGACTAATTGAATGCAAGATAAAAATTTAAAGATATTTTTTTTATACAAAGTTTGATTTCTCGTTGATACGTAATGAAGTATGTATTGTGATAATTAGTAAGTTTATGGGCCCTATTTTAAGTTTGTATGTGATTTATTGTTATAATTCGTACATTTCTAATAATATTTATTTACTCCGCTGGCGCATTTCTAAAAGTAAAACAGCTAAAATCAGTCACGATGTCTAGATCGTGACCACTCTGTCCTTGCCCATGACAACACTAAAAAATCCTTTAAAAATCAACCTTCAATTTTTTTTTAATTCAGACACGAGTAAATCCTAAACTCTTTTCACGTTTCTTATGGTTTAAGTGCGGAACACTCTTGAGCTATATACATTTTTTACTATCACCGCATTTGTATAAAACTATACTGCTATCTTTTAATCCGTTTGAAGAAATGTAGAAAATTATACTTTCTACAGATGGCTTCGGTTACGGAAGTCCACGGTAAACCTAATCGTTCATTAGACCAAAAGAAGTAATTTTATATATGCAAGACATGTAAAAAGAAACGGTAAATGTTACTCAACTATTACCTGACTAAATAGCGTAAAAGGAACAATACATTTTTCTCATTTTGGCTCTGAAATTATCTTCGTTTCACTAAAGCTTCGCTTCTGTCTAATAAACGTCTTAAACGAAGGACAAATGTACCTATTTGTCTAGTTACAATTTACTTCAAACAATGTATAAGATGGTAAAAAATAATGATATTGTGATACAGTATACGAGATAAGACTCGAGTCTAAACTTCTCCTTTACAGGATAAAAGGGATTACGTGCCGTCTAGGAATGTTAACAAGGAATTTTTCTCTTTGTGGTAAGCAGCAAAACGGGTAAGCGCGGCCCAGGCATCGTAATGGCAATAACGCGGGCGTAGTTCCACTGATTTGCATGTGCCGGAGAAAGTTGTCCGCCTTTCGAGCCTTTAACAAGCGACGCACGTAACTGAACAATGGAAAAACGGCTCTTTGCGCACCCATCAAACCACACTCGGAATATAGCGAAGAAAACTTAACAACTGTTAGTTTCGTTTACAAGTTTCATTATTATGTATTAAAAAAAATGCTAATAGTTGTTGTTCGTATACGCTACGTACGGGTTCGGTCCATGACATGTTCCAATTTGTTTTTCGATTCTCGAATTTCATGTCATATTTATCCGACATCTTTGCGGTAGAGGAAAACGTGGTCATGCAATCTAGGCATACTTGCAAAAAAATAAGGATATGACTACCCACACTTATTGGAGTAGCGCGCTTGTCTAAGCCTAGTCCCTCTTATCTAGATAGGCTCCAAGTCTCTCTGTCGGATGTATATTGCATATTACACGATTCAAAAAGAAACTGTTTCATTGTTTATCCACAGGAGCTTAACAACTTTCGGTCCATTTATTCAGATTACAGGTATCTATTGCCTTAAAATTTACGTTCAACATTTTAATAAATTTAAACTTTACTGTTAACTTTATTAACATAAACAAGTTGGTAAAGAAGTTTGAATTAAAAATGACGTAAATGACGACCACGTTTGTGATCTCGCCGCTCATCTCTTATATAAAAAAAAGGAAGTAAATCATTTCGTCATTGTTTAAAAAGTTAAGCAAGATTAGTATCAAGTGGCAGTAACAAGATAAATTATACAAAGCATTTGCAGAAGCCAGCAGCAAAACTAAAGGTAAATAGACGTTGAAATCCTTATTCGACACAGCGGGCAGATTTCACATAACCACCGTCCCCAGACACCACTCGATTTTGTTTTGACACACGCCAAGCTGACAGCGTAGATGTCGCCACTGACAAGCCACTCGATGCATTCCGAGGACAACAAAAACATTTACGAAATACTCATTCAGTTTTTTTTTTTAGATTTATGAATGACGACTTATAAGTAAATATGACTTCGCATAAATTAGATGTTCAATATTTTCTATTAGTTTGTATAGACACATATTAAAGTTACTTAAAAACATAATGTTAATCGACATATACTGTGCATTAGATGTACCTGATACTTGGGACTTATCAAGTATTTTTTTTATATAAGAGAAGGGAGCAATCGAGCGGCGACATCACAAAGATAGTTGTCGACGCCCATGGAGACCCGCAACTCTAGAGGAGCAGATGCGTTGCCGGCCTCTGAGAAGTTGCCCTACCCCTGCCTGCCTCCCTCCCAGAATACGCAGGGTGGATAGATAGCACGTATCATATTTCGACCACATCGTCACTCGGCATCACGTGGGATCGTGGTCAAGAGTTGTTTAGATTTCATAAAAAAAATGTGAAAGCTAGAAATCTTAGGGTTGGCAGAAATTCATGATTTTACAGTAACATCTTGAGTAGGCAATCTAATACCTCCTCTTAACCCCGATAGTATAAATGTCATGAATTTAATATGATACTCATTTGATGCACTAGAGCTCTTTACTTACACACTTACACATAAATTACTTGTAAACTACATTTAGATGATCCAAGGACTTCTTAATTGCAATCTGTCATCACGTTGTATTGCCAGGGCAATTTGAGCAGCGCGGACTACGCGCGTCATTTGTTTAATGTTCTTAAAAAATTTTAAAAGCATATCATGGATATAGTACATTTTATTTTAAAGGATATAAACGATGTTTATTTCATAAAAATAAATTGTATCCGGAAAAGCAGGGAGATTTGAAAACGCGTTTACAACTTTTACGGACGTTTCAGATAAGGGAATTCCAATAAAAAAGAGATAGGAAGGAAAAAAAGGTTTATATTACCTCTCTCGTCGTGTGCAAACATTTTAATTCACTTATTTATATACTAATAAAGAAATTGGTGTTAGATAAACATTCTAAATGTAATGTAAAAAAAATCGCCTAAGCCTAAATAGTTAAGGGTACAGATTTCTACTCACGTGGTAAACCTAACACAATATTAGAGCTTATTTGGTGTAGTAAAACTAATATTAGTGCCTTAACAAAAAATCTGCTAGTATTAAACAAAAATGTACAAAAACTAAGACTGTAATAATAATAATAATAAATACCTTTATTGCTGCAACAGACAGTGTACAAAAAAAAGTAAAAACTAAAAAGATACAATAAACAACTTATTACTAATCTGAACAGCAATGGGCCGCAGGCTCAGCTTTCACCACAAGGTCTAGGCCAAGGTCCAGACCGTGTGGAGCTAAACAACATAAACACCTAATAACAGATGTTTGAGAAAAATTACAATTCCTTCAAAAAATAGTGATGCGTGTCGAATGGCGGAGTAGCGGCAGGACGTTCATATACGCACTTTTGATACATTCAATACATCGATACAATAGTCGATAATTTGCATGACGGCTTTTTATCGACATCGACATTTGTCGGCGCGACACTGGCAGCTGCACTGTCGAATGCGCCATTTTATTGATGATACGTCTTTCTAAATGCAGCTTTGTTTATAAACAAATCATTTAAATTACAGACTTAATATACGTACATAGAAAAAGGTTCCAATCATACCGGAATAAGTATTACAACCTTATTTCTTATTTAAAAAAATATAAATACCAATTTAATTTAATCAAACTTATGATTACATTAAAGGCCATTTTGCTGGTACAGAGAACAATTTGTGTAGACAAGAACTTAAATTTAAACAATATTTGTTAACTTAAAACTTCTTTAGTATGTTTAGAAATAGTGACTACAACGTACGTGACTATTAGAAATGATTTATTATTATTACCAGTAAATAAAAAGTGGTAGGGGAGCAAAGAGGTGGAGCGAAACACTTTTGTATCGCGGACTGCGATTGGGGTCCCGAAATAATGCATGCAGTCGCCAAACGTCGACTTTGTAATTGGTTTGCTGATCGTGTGCATATAGGACGCTGCCCCGGGGCCGTACACTATTGCATGACTTCTAGTTAAAACTAATATAATTTAATATTAATCTAGTCTCTAGTCTCCAAGTGGCGGTGATGATACCTGTGTATAAAATTGTGAAGTGAATAAAAAAAATGTTTAATTTGGATCGAAATTAAAACTTCGAAATGGATTACTCATCAGGAACTTCTTCGATGAACAATATGAGACCAATTTTCGGCGCATACGCCTTTCAAGGTGAGTCTCACATTATTATTGCCGATAGACACGAAAGGATCCAGAAAGATGAGAAAAAAGTTCCGATATGGTTAATTACAATGTTCCCAGGTACCAATAAAACAAGCAATAATGCGTCGGAATCAAAGACCCGAAATCAATATCGGCTATTGCCTAAACAATAAAAAATTGGGCACAGCGCATTACAATTATACCCCGGGTACGGTTCCGTAAAAAATATATTACATTTCAATATCTAAGCAACGCAATTGAACACAAATTAATATTGTGTAATTTAAATAAAGAACAAAAACTGTAATTTTTTTTTTAGTGCATAAAATTGTACATTATGAAACACGTCTTTAAGTTCATTAAATATTTAGAACACGCAGCGGAGTTCACGTTAACAATTAGTAACAATTAAAAAGTGAGCAGGTAACGACGGCACAGATGCGGAACTCTAAACTGTGATGCCTTCAAAAAAAGTCGCTTATTAACCTCTCATCGAGTCCGACCGTAAAATGTAAACTCGATAAAGCCACCAATTAAAACTAAATATGAGAATATCGACAATCAAAGCTCGAGCCGCTACATCTAACACCGAAAATCATTTCACCCAAAAAAATAAATCGCATTTTTTGTAAAAAAAAAAACACAAGGTCACCAACGCACCATGATTTTTGCCTTTCAACTACCGCGATCAAAACCGATATACTTTAAAAGTGTGGAACGATCAAAAGAAAGTATGTATTTTGAACTCTACGTCGAAGATTTGAAAGAAATGAAAACGGCTATGGCGGGAGACGCGCTCGCCGCAAGTCTGGGTAGGTGGTGATCATAACAATGCTTTATGAAAAGGTTTAGCCAACTAATTTGTTTTTTCTCGGCTACTGTCGATCTCGGTAGCGCTGCAACCTTTTTTTGTCGAAGGAGATCAATCAGTCAAAATAACAGTGTGATACCGCCTTTGATGCGATCCGACCGGCCTGTTTTAATCTCGCTCGATACATGATTAGTTCACCGATGATGCAGCACTGCTGGGTAACTGATCCCAAATTGGAATACAACGTTCTACTTGTAGATAAACACAAAGAAACTCATTAAAGATTTCACACATTTACTGTCCAATGTCCAACGTTTCGAAAACAAATTTAACTTAAGTCAAATTGCGTAAATACAAGACATGATATTACATAGCAATATGTTTTATTCAAAACACAATAAAACACAAAATCTAAAGCTATTAGTTGATATTGAGTAAACGAAACCAAAAACAAATAGTGACAACGTTCAATTTACAAATATAAAAATGCGGTCAGCACATATTAATGTTAAATCAAGCTATAACATTCGGGAGCAAGCCGCAACAATGAAAGGCGTGCGGTTTTTCCACACCAATGCGAAATAAAAGACAGTCGAAACAAATGATGTCAATGACATCATAATGACCGTCCATCATTCCACGATGCCTTCAAAACTGTCTCAACACCAACACATATAATGTGTTCGGGAGCTGTTGATTTGCAGACATTTTTTTGCTGCACCTTATAAATTTCGCACTGATGATGGGTACAATGAGAAATTTCTTTCCTTTCGATGTTCACTTGATAAATTATCTTCAGCTTTTTCTGCATAAAACCTTTTCACACGTACGTTGCCGTTAATATTTTAACCCATAAAAAGTAGATAAACGTTTTACTAACATCGAATAAATTTAAAACGATTACAGATTTAAATTACTTTTTAGTTTAATTTCGCAATTAAAATAGATTAAGTCATTATGCGTGTCTTGATTTACCTTTTAAATACGACAATTTATTATTGTTCAGTTGTTAATACTTACAATGTTACTAAAAAAACAAATAGAAATTGAAATAAATTAGTTTGTTTCGAATATGATGTAAGTGTATATATTATTCTAATGTCTAATATTGAAATATCTAGAAATGACAAAATTAAAACTAAACATTAATAATTTATCGTAAGCTTGTGTATCTCAAAATGTTTTCACAACACCTATTCAAAGAATTCAAATAACATGTAATGAAAACAGAGTTAATGAAAGAAGGCAATAAAAATGCTACGAGCCTCTACAAAGGACTAGACGTGTAATAAGTTGGAGAGGCGTACGTCGAAATGCGCGGTATTTTTACTATTACATTTATCTTCTTTTTTTTCTAATATTGCGCTCTAAGTCGACCAAGATAGTTGTGATAGCTAAAGTATTTGTCATAGCAAGAATGCAGATAATGGGTGAAAAAGTGTAAAATTCCTATCGCGCCAAGCAACGCTTGCAACGCTTGCAACGCCGAACAACACGGCCGGCCAGGACAAGACTGATTGAGTTATAAGCTATAATGGCAATTCCATCTTGTTTTTGCACCGTTTTTCACTTGAATGCCATGTGGCGAGGCGTCTACTCATATTTAATATACATTAGGAGAGACCTCGATGTTTGATTCGAGCTTTCTTGCTGGCACAGCAGTAAGAATGCGTGACTTGTTTATTTTGATTTGTCACCTTTGATATATGAATCCTTTTTGTTATTACCTGAAACACATTATTACGAACGAGCGGCCCACTTGATTACATCGACCACATCGATTCTATTTTAATATTGTTCCAGTACAGTCTCGTCTCCTAAGAATTTGTATTGAAGGGTAATATTTTATTTTTGTTTATATGCACTTATTACTTTAGATGGAAAATTCTGCAAATTTAGCTTTACATATTAATCTCTATTAAATATCATCAAAATTTAATCTGTTTTCTTTACAAAAAAAAGCTCGCAAGTAGTCATGACGTCATCAGGTCACGTGATGAAGCTTCATGTAATTGGTAAGATAACTCCAAATATTAATTATTCTTGTTTTACCATTTTCAACCATTTGCTAAAGTTATTATTGTTTATTCTATCCAAATATTAATTTCTAATTAAATATATTATTTAAACGTTAATTTTCGGATACACTCAAAATAACAGCTTGTTACGGAAACGTCTAATAAGTGAGAACAATTTATTCGGTACTCGACTTAAATTTTATTATAACAATAATATCTAATACTTAAGAATTAATTTAGGAATGTTTCAAGTGGCGAGACAGCTAGTCGCCGCTATTACTTCGTATCAAACAATTGCTCTTAAGACTGTGTCGTAAGGTTGAATTTTGTTTGGCAGTTGTAAGACTTGGTCAGGTATGCTGAATGAATACAAAAGCCGAGTAGCCGCGTCTTATAATCGAGAGCGCTGTGATAGTTAATTAAAGAAATGAATAAGCTAATGTCGGCCGCTATCTTTGACATCATGTGGGATGGCTTTGCCCTGACAATGTGTGGGCGGAATTGGATTAAATTAAACTATGTATTCAAATCTGATATAATTTCAATGTAAATTATTCGCTTACTTAATTAATTATTTATTAATAAAAGCTGTCATAGCAGTCGTTTGTTATTAAGATGATTGCATCCTTATTCGAAAATAGATAGTTACAATTATATCGAATTCAACATTGTAAAAGTTTCTATCTAACACATTGTATTGCAGAAAGAACGAACGAAAATGCTTTAAATGTTTACTACAATAAAGTATAGAAAAATTAAGTTGCCAAAACAAAACATATTTTATTCATTAAATTATTTCAGGTTACAAATATTAACAATACACATAGATAACAATAATGACATTATAAAACATACATTTGAAATGCCATTAGCTTAATGCTTATGGGTACGGACTACCGATCTCATAGTCGTGGCTTCGAATTCCGCCATTCGATTATTGTCGTGGACAATTCCTAACATGAGCTTATTTAAGCTTACCAGGAATGGTGTCAAGAAATATTAGTGAATTAACAAAAATCTACTAATATTTTATAAAAAAAAAAACCTCAATGAGTATGTACTTCTAGCAATCAAGTGTTTTGGACAAAATTAAACATCGTTTTCTTCGTCTTAAGAAAGCTCAGTGTCTCCTTACCACATCCACATGTCTAGGTAATATCAAACTTCAGTAGTATGTTTATTATGAAGTTGAAACAAATACAAAAATTCGTGATAATACAATGATTGTAGCAATGATTAAAAGAGCAGAGTGAGATCAGTCGAGCCGCAGCCGTCTCGTCGCCGTCACGTCACCGTCAGTCACCCGGAGACATGCCCGATGCAGCCGAGGTCGGGGCACGTGCAACAGGCAATTAGCTCTACTTATATTTCTATCGTCAACCGTGTCTTTATCTTTAATTATTCTTATATTTGTAAAGTTACTACGTATGACCTACTAATATTACACGCACCAGAAACAATTGAATTGTAATTACGATGGACCCAATATAAATTTTATATGTGACCATAAATCACAATGTAACATAATCAACGAATATTTTCTAGGTTTTTCCACTGTCTCCGTGACGTTTGTCGAGGTAAAAGTCGAACTGGCGCACAAGTATAGGTAACATTTGAAGCAATAAAACCGTTATCGGTCGAGTTATCGCCGTGCAACGGAGCGCATTTTGCACGCTTCTAATGAACGCCTTATGAAACAGGCAATTTATCACATGCGCCCTTATCACGACCACTGATAAATTTTATACGAGAAGAAACTTAAATAAAACAATGGCCTTCGATAAATACCTTCTACAGCTAGTTGGTCGTTTTTAAAATAATGTCAAATTCCAAACCCTTCGGACGACTATACGTTGTTACTTGCGGCTTACGCGTGACGACTAGGTTTTCTAAAGGCTCATAGAAAGCCTCATTACCAATTCCAATAAGATGTATTTCAAAAGGACCGTCTCCGCTGGCGCCTTGTATCCACACTGTGACCATGAATAAATCAATGAAAACAAATAGTATTCGGCTACTAGTGTTCCAAAAAGCTTTTTTTTAAATGATGCATAATCGTCTTTTGTTTCAAGTTTTGTAAGAAGATCCTTAAGTATGTTAATATATTCGCTTCGTTATAATAGGTAGAGCATATTTCCCTGCCAAGATTGAGTGTGCTATACATATAGATAGGTACGAGGCGTAATTTGGTAGACACCGAAACTAATTTATTTAACAAAGGACCGACCGACCGATAGAATACTTTTTATTCATATACAAACACGTTACCTCCCGTGACTTCATGTCTATAATTATAGATTGTCTTAATGGACCTACGTGGTACCTGCACCACAAAACATTCATTATAAACCGGCCAGACTTTGAGCTCAACTTAATTAAGCATCTAAATATTTCTATGTGAACTCGATAGGCAAACGTTGATGTGTAAAATATCTTCAATGTTATTGCGTAGGGACAAAAAAGGTTTTATTCAGTATTTTTAAGTCATTTCTTGAAATCATAATTGTACATTTATATTTATAAAACGGTTTCCTTTTTTTGTTTCTGTCGCATTGAACTTTCTTTCAAACAAGGAATTAATCAAATTGAAAAAATAATTCTGTTTTCTGTCTGTTTCTATATTAAAATATGATTCTGTTTTCTGTTTGTTTCTGTTCTTATAAAGTTAATTTAATATAGCTAACTTCAACGGATGGGATATTACAGAACTTAGGTATAGACGACCTGTTTTCTTCTAACTGTGACATCTTAGCTACTGGTCTCATTATTTTAACGTATTGATATATATCGTGACTGCGTCGACATTTTCATTATCTTATTAATTACTTCCCTTACGACCCCTAGTAACAGAATGTAAAAACTAGCAATTATTAACAAAAGCAAGTCATCTGGTAAACAATTTTTACGGGAATGTGAAAAATAAAATATCTAAATGCAATCGATGCTGTCCAAAATTTTTTTCGAAAAAAAAAACTTGTAAGGAAATGAGTCAGGACCCAAGAGGGGGGCCGGTAACGAGCTCGCGTCGCTTCACTGCGCAGAGGGACATCCGGTGCGCGCTCGCTGACCAACATGACAGAACGAAGGAAAACGCACCTGCTGTGATTTGATTTTTAACAAACAACCCGCAAGCTGACAGATTTGAAAATATTTAGAATGACTGAATTGTTGTCTTTTTGTTTATGTTTTATTTCACACCAGGGCTGGCTGACTTCACCACTTCGATTGGATTCGACTCACAACTTCATCACTTCAAATAACCACTTCCTTGAGGCATTTTCTTTTTCAATGCAATATCCTAAACATATTTTAAGAGTTGAATTTTTTTGGTTTTTAAAAAAGTTACTATATCTAAAAATAAAAATTTAGAAGCTACCGAAATTAAGAAGGATATCTAAGAATGCGCGCTAAAAAATGAAGTGATGAAAAAAAAAATTGGTCATTTTTTATTTTTGATTCCTCGCCACATCCCAAGAACAGGCCGACAGTGAGGTAAAAAATTCGGCGCTAAAAAGAATAACACGGCGAGTCTATTACTCTTACAGCATGTCATCGACGGTTCATTAAAATGCGATGACTTAACACAAACACTATAGTGGACTTCATTGATAGCCTCTGACGTAGGTTCGTCTCTGAAAAAACCCATAGTCTTACGACAAGCGAACATCTACCTTCACCCGACGTGATAAGAGTGAAAGCGTTACTCTTAAAATTTCATAGATTCGTTTTGTAACCAAAAGATCTTTTACAATAGCGCTTCATTCCGTCGAATCCATTGATAAGTTTGATGCTACCAGTGTTACAAGAAGCTAATCTCACGACCGTTGAGAAAGTCAATTACTAAACTGTTTTTATCAAACATCAAATAAAGTAATGCTGGTGCGAATTAACAAACTTCTAGTCTATTAACTACTTCAATAAATTACCTCTCAAAAACTATAATATTGACGAGGTGTCCTTATATTACGTTTCGGGAAGTTTATCCCTCCAAAAGTTAGTAACATATAACCTAAAGTAAATTCTAGACAAGTCCTCGCATATCAAATGGAATATTTTCTGAAAACATAGGTCATTATAGATGTAGTATTTTTTAAAAAATGTAAAAAAAAATCATTCACTGTTCGAATCAGAACTCAATAGCAATATGTAACTATTCACAAGTCTAAAATAAAAACACAAATTCTCAAACACTAAAGATGAAACACATGAACCACAAAAATCATTTTCTAAGCCATATTAAATCTATCATCTAAGCAGGTACTTAATCTATCGATTGCGGACAAAAAGCTGTAAACAGTACGGATACAGTTATAAATTATTGTGCCGTGAAAATAAGAAATTTAATGCGAAATTGGATGCCACGAAAACAGTCTGTGGGGTCGGTTCTGTTTGGAATAAATTAATTAAAGAGATTTACATCGATTTTCCATCGTCACTCGCAGCTTGCACCGTACAAATCACAATTTATTCTGGCACAGCCCTTTATTGTCACTTCTAGAAAGATTCTCATTTACACTTTGTAAGACATGGAACTTAACAAAAACTACATACATACTTCTTTGATAATACTTAACTAAAACATAGTATGAAATCGTGGATAAATTAATCTATTAAATAAGATATATCCTTCCTATCATACTTGACAAGCGTGTGTTAGCCTCCGACAATAAAAGTCTCCACCTAACTCGATCCCGCGCCATCGCGACCCAGTAATGGAGTTGCAACTTTCTCAGGTCTTTTTCCACCTCGTTTCTACAGCAATACCTGGGCCGGCCAACTGGGCGTCGACTACTTGGTCGACTCAAGTATGCGCGTTTTACGCTACATTCTTTCTTAATATCCGGTCCAGCGAAGCCTGTGTGCTTTTATTACTCCATGATGTTCAATGACTTTACTGTCGAAGACGAAGACACGCTTCGGGTCGCTGCGCCACTCTAGTTAGTTTAGTTATATTTGACAAGGGATTTGTACACGCGTATGTCATCTCAGATGGTTTGAGCTTACTCTCGATAGAGCTAGGTGGAAACTAAAAAACACGCAAGATTTTATGCACCTTAAATCCGAATAAGCGTATTGATATAAGCAAGTGTTGACATATTATCCAAATTTATACGAAAATGTCCCAACAATCTTAGCTTCGACAACACTTTAGTTTAGACGAATACATGACTCTAATGCAAGGAATTTCTGCTAACAATTTTGCAAGACGTCTATGAATTTTGGATCTGAGACAAAATTGAAATTCTTCCTTGAGCAATTAGCATAGAAAATGATAATACAGTGATAATGTTGATACTTGAATGTTAAAAATTTTGTTGTTGAATAATTTCATTTAATACAAACGTTTTATTTTTCCCTATAACAATCGAAACGGCTCAGCAATTATCGGCAAATTGGGAAATAATTTACTCGTAACGATCACTTTCAGCAAAGAAGTGCCAATTATTAAAAAAAATGTCTATTTAAATGAATTTTGATATGTGGTAGATAAGGTAATGCTTTAAAAAAGATGAAAACTGAAACACCTACCTCGCAGCTACTCTTAGAAGTGCCTTTTTTATTTACTAATAATGGTTATTAAAAAAGAAAATATAGCATAATACTATATTAAATATTATAACACAAAAGAGGTTGCGCTCCTTTCCATTCAACGTCAAAAGCCTTCCGAGCATTACTTAAGGTATCTTGACGTTACAACATAGCTTAGTAGAGCAACCTCAAATTTATATATTAAATAGATTGCTGCGTTAATTTTATCTTTTCAAGACATTCAACCTCCCATGTTACATTTAATAAACTTAGTATTTTGTGTAAAATAACTGAATTTGTGTAAGCTGTGACCATTATATATGATGTTTATATATTAAATTATACCAAAAGCTTTTATTAAAAGTTGGAGTTTTTAAGAGAAACACGCTGTAGAAAAATACCTCGACACTGTAATAATGTTTTTTTTTTTAATTAATGTATTAGTAGATTTTTGTTAATTTACTAATATTCTTGTAAATATTTCAGGTAAGCTTGAAAAAGCTTATGCTAGGATATGGTTCATGACAATAATAGAATAGTGGGATTGGAACCCGCGACCGCTAGATCGATAGTCCGTACCCTTAACCATTAGGCAATTGACGCTATTATTACGGGTACAAATTTTCTACAAATAACTTACTACATATGTCCGTTAGCAGTTAAACTATGTTCAGTTAATTAAAGCCTTGTAACAAACGACTGACCGCAACTTTACAGAGGAATAGGGCAATGTGACGTTTTTAATTAAACGACTCCTCGGTAAGCTCCCGTTGATGTGAAGGGACTTTAATATCACTTTACACGGAGAGATATTTCATTCAACAATTGTTTAGTTACAATTGAAGTGCAAATAGCCTAACGGTTATGGATTCGGACCACCGTTCTAGCGGTCGCGGGTTCGAATCCCACCATTCGACTATTGTCGTGAACCATTCCTAATTCAAGCTTTTTCAAGCTTACCTGGAATGGTTACAAGAAATATTAGTGAATTAACAAAATCTACTAATGTTTAAAAATGATTTATACGAACTTAAACTTGAATAAGTATAAAGTTTTTCAGTATTATATGTCAAAAGAGATCGTCTTATTTCAAACAATTGAAACATGATTATATCCAAGAAACGTGGTCTAAAAAAATACCGATATTTACTTTTATAGCACATTTTAAAACGGTTTTTGCTTGCAGGTTGTATTGAAAAGTTTTTTTAAAGATAACAAAATATGATTTGTACTTAGTATTTAATTTTGCACAGATATAAAAATTTTGATAAATAAAAAATTAGCAATGTAATCTATTAGCCAGTATCAGTAAATGAAAGTCGAAGTAATTTTAGCATTTCGTCCTCAAAGCAAGTTGTCGCATCGCTAGAGCTTTTGCCGTCCTGTCATCAGTCATAAAAGCTATCAAAGGAAAACTGCGAGATAAGAAAGAAAAATGACTTTGAATACATCGAAAAGAAATCTCGTACAGAACAAACAATGTACTTAGAAAAATACATTAAATATAAAAGAAAATTTAAAACGTGTTTTATCTAGAAAAAAAATAATTAAAGGGTTAAGTCTTTGTATTAGAAAGAGATGTATATATTTTTGTGGATTCATCGTCAGCGAATGGGCAGAGCTGTGCCCCCTCCAGTTACTCTTGCGCCTGTTTTCGTACAGTACTCGGGTGACAAAAAATTTATTAAACTTTTGTATACAAAAATAACAATCGAACAATACAAAACTTAATTGAATACAATCCGCCGTCTTGTTTATGCAGTGTTAAATGAAAAACTAAGAACAGTCGATGTTAGCAAAATTAACAAACAAGAGTTGAAAAATGGAATGAGTAAATAGGATTGGTTTCGTCTCTGGCATACCATTTTGGTCAAGTTAACAGGGGAGAACTTGCTTAAAGATGTAAGGCGCTTTATGGCGCCTAAGTTAACAGGGTAAACCCTTCCCTTAGTGTACGAAATAGATAGTCTTACTAACGGAAAAAAACATATGAAGTTAAGAAAGTTCTGGAAGCAATAGAAGTCGGACTGTGTCCAACAAAAGCAACAACAGATGATTCCCAAAACTAAAAGCTCGTGTCGTCACCACACTATTCACACTCATACAAGTGGGTGTATTCGATGTGCAGTCACCCACACAGCGGCGCGGCGTCGTCCGGACCTCCGCGGGCCTCCCGCGCACGCACACCGACCCGCTGCCCTCCCCGCACAAACACACCGGCACTCTCAGTCCCATACAACCTCCTCCGCTGCACTCACGCGCACAAAAAAACATAACGCGATCTATCGATCTTTTTTCTATTTAAAAAAAAATAAAAAAAACACCGCCCGATAGGCTTCGTAGCTATAGTCGGATAAACCTGACGTCTACGATCGAACGCGTCGCCTTCGCCGAGACATTCCGATCACAATATTTATGGCGGCATAATTAATTAAACATGTCGTTCTAATTATGTAAATACGAATGGGTGATAATCAATTTAAATTATGTGCTTCGATCTCGTCCGTTTAATTTAATGTAAACAGATGTTTATCATAATTTGTGACGTTTTTACGGTGCCAATGTTTTAATGATAAAATGCTTTAATGTATCCGTTCAAAATTGTTCAGTTGTGCGGCTTTCGAATGAACGGCTCGCGACCTTTGTGAGTTCAATCGTTCGTGGAGGTGACATTATCATTCTGACAGTCATACCATAATGGAACGTCACCAAAATGGTATGGATGTGTGGGTAGGTAAGGGTATATACATAATGTTATTTATCTATGCTAGATGTAGTATTTGTTTACTGACACGCCTTAACTTATAATATGTAATCACAAATGTGTGTAGATCACATGCTTTAAGTATTTTGAATTTCGAAGAAGCTTCCTTGTTATTAATGACGCCTAATTATGAGCTTATGATGTATGTATTTTTTTTTCTCTTGCTTCATTCAATACATATTGTAGGCAATGCTTGTATAAAACACACGCCTAATCAATCAATATGAAAAACTTTACGTATGTAATAATTTTTGAGATTATTACAAATTTACAACACAGTGATAAACCAATATTAACGCACACACAAAAACTTGTTCTTCACCAAAATTATTGTACCATTTTCCTTAAAGCGCTAAAGAAGTTTGATTTAGATACGAATTCGCAAGAGCCTGATATTTTAACTTCTTGTATGTATCTACTTTAATTTTGAACACTAACATGTTTGCTACAAGCACAGTTTTGTAACCTATAGAATTAATTGTTTCACGACAATTCAATTTGTCGCATCCATGAACGTCAAATCAATAGTTTCAACAATAACTTATTAAAGACCATCTTCAATTTTAATTGAACAGTAAAAACTAATGGTCTATGTTGGTTGTAAATCAGGTCAACATCTTCAGTTCTAACTGAACAGTCGGACTGTTCAGTTAACGTATGTCTTCAACATTGTGACTATCAATTGAAATCTACATTTCACAGTTTCCACAGAGATGTGAATCCGGTTCAACGTCCTGTATAGAGACGTTATCACGCGAAGAAAGTGTTTTCATGAAACACGCCGTCAAAAATACAGACTTATATAACGTATTGTGATTATGTAAGCTTATTCTAGGCTTTATCTTTTTATATCAATGAAATAAACATTCGTACAAGTTTATTTCGAAGAACGTCGCGATATGTTTTTAGGTAGATACAAAATATATAACATATAAACTAATAAATCCCGTATCCATAATTTAAGCTGAATATAGAACGGCAATTGTTTTTTTCCGTATAAAATGTAATCCAATGTATTTTCATTTATCAGGTTTATGTACACACTTAAAGGTTCTTACATTTCTCGTAGAACGGATGAAAGTTTTTTGATATGAATTTCAGATATCAGTTGTTACAATATTCTTTTTGCAAAGTATTAAGTATACAAAGTTTATTGTATACTGGCTTTTGTCTGATTTCGTTCTTAATAAAAAAAAAACTTAGTATTCCGGCAAAAACATCAGTAGATTACACTATTTAATCATTAATTATAATCAATTTTTAGATTTTTAATTAAAGTTTTGAAGGAGCATACAAAGACTAATTGTAGTTTTGTCACGTCGATTTAATTTAGTTAATGAATTGATAACGTTCTACCAAGTATATTTTAAGTTCTGAAATATTAACTTAGAATACACTTAAAGAAGAAAAAGCTGTCTAGACCCTGTACTGAGAGATTCTTATTTATATAACTAAACGCTCTATATGTTACTTGTAATAAAATTTAATAATTTGTATAGACGAATACTTTATATTAAAATTACAAAAGAATTGGAAGGATTTGGATGAAATTTGAAAGAGAAATAAATTAATTAACGTAGTAACATACAGACTGTTAACATATTTTTTTTTTAAATTTCGTATCGACGAAATCAGGCGACAGCCAAACGACAAAATGTAACTATAGTATAAATTAACGCATACCTCATAATATCAATTAATACTAATGTTGTATTAGGACAGGGCCGGGTGAACCAGCTGGGCGGGCTGTTCATCAACGGGCGACCGCTCCCGAACCACATTCGTCTCAAGATCGTAGAGATGGCGGCGGCAGGAGTGCGGCCCTGCGTCATCTCGCGGCAGCTCCGCGTCTCACACGGCTGCGTCTCCAAGATCCTTAATAGGTACCAGGTGAGAGGGTTTATATTTACTAGTTAGTACCCACTTCTAACCTAAACACAGACAGCGCGTGTGTTGCGGATGACGAAAAGCGTCGGTTATCTCTTTATCAACTTTCCCGCTACTCTTTTACCCACTACTGGTATAAAAAAAAACAACTTTATCTTCCATAAATAATTTTAGTAATGTCTAGGGTCACGGTACTTTTCGTCTAATCACTATATGTATTTTCTAAAAGAAAAATCAAAATTCCATAAATAATAATTAGATTTACAATTGCAAGAGCAATTACAAGAACAGGCATTTTATTTTTAGACCAGTATGACTTAGGGTCCTTCAAGAAGCGAGTGTATCTCTTTTTCAAAGGCCGGCAACTCCTCTCACTAGAGGACAACATGGACGTCCACAACACTTTGCGGATGTCCATGGGCGTCGACGACCACGTTTCTGATCTCGCCGCTCATTTGCCCCCTTATCTTATAAAAAATAGTAATAACGGTATAATACTTTTAATGAAAAGTGAAAGAGTACAATTTTTTACCTTATTCTAATAGAATAGCTCACGAAACAATTGCCAATGATTTTCTGCGCGGCGAAGCCTGAAGGTTTGTTTTCACCAGCACAGCATCAGTATAATGGCGATTGTTACGTCCAGGAAACGTTTGTCACGCTCCACGTGCCGTGCCCTAACCTCCAACCCGCTCACCACTATTGTCAAAGCGAGCCTTCCGATGTGTGTTGGTACACTGTAATTACTTCCGCCTTAGTTCAATGATAAAAAAAATCTTTACAACCTTAAAGATATCACTTATAATTAATTACATTTACTTGTTAAATTATATTACGAAATACCTCAAAAGAATTACTTGAAATTAGATAAGCAGAACTTTCGAACAGTCTATGAAACCCAAAAAACTATTTTACAACGAACTTATATATAGAGCGTTCAAAAAAGTTTATATGTATGAAAACGCAAGTATTCTTTACTTAGAAGCCTATAGTCCCTGATTGTTAAATATTCAGTCCAACTCTCGGTAAACTATCTACAAAGTTGACAAAGTTTAAACTACGATAGCGGAATGGTCGGATATTTCAAAGTTAGTCCGTTATACATTACATTACACGTGATAGTCATGGAAATATGTAGCCCAGTCCTAATATAATATTAGTATAAATGACTATATCTCGTTTCAACATCATTTGAACGTCAAATTTAAATACAAATATTTTTTAATTAATAAGTTTACATTACAATGTACATTATAGTACAATTCGAAAAGAAAATTTTGTTATTTCTTATTTCAAGCTAAAGACGCGTAATGTTAAACTCAAATTACTTCCTTAAGAATCCGCTCTTAGAACGATCCTAATTCTAAAAAGGTCCAATATCAACTCTTTGCTTAGGAGACGGGGTCAATCAGACCAGGTGTCATCGGAGGGTCCAAGCCGAGGGTAGCGACGCCGGAAGTAGAATCCCGTATCGAAGAACTGAAGAGACAAAATCCAGGAATCTTTTCGTGGGAAATAAGAGAGAAGTTAATTAAGGTATTTACTTTTTATAATTAATCAATTAAATGTCAATTGTAGGTGTATCGGTGCAAGTCTCTCTGCAATGTTATTACTTAGCAAAAATATTGTTGACTTATTAGTGATGTTATTTCAGGGTTAACCTTGAGCTTGATAGAACGGTCGGTGAAATTTCAGTGGCCAGATGACTAAAGATGATTTATTACAGAATAGATATTAGCTGGATTCACGCTCCATCGACATTCGCCGCGGTCGTTGCGTTCGACGATTTTGTGAAACTCAGTGATGAAATTTTTGACGGCGATTATATTTATCTATGATTCATAACTATCAAACTATTTCTGTTGTTAGTAAAAGTAACGAAACTATTTCTATAATCGGGTAGTACTTATTCACGTCAATATTTTAAGCCAAAACTACAGCGAGTAATAGACGAATTGCTTTCCAAATATAAATACTGTGAAAGTCGGAAATTCAGCATACCCGTTTCCGTTACTAAAAGATTTTTTTTTATTAAATTGTATCCTTCCTTCCTAATTCGTATGTATTATTTTCAGGAAGGAGTGACAGATCCTCCTAGCATTTCGTCCATCTCCCGGCTACTTCGCGGTGGCTCGCGGGACCCTGACGGGAAGAAGGATTACAGCATTGATGGCATTTTAGGAGGTGAGTTATCGATTGATTTTTGTATTGATATCACATAACTGTTGACTGCAAATAATTAATCGATGACCTTAACCTAACTATAATGGTGATTAAATAAGCTACTTGGATTGTATAATACTAAAACAATGGAAGAGTAATATTTTATTATTCATTACCAATATTCATTTCGTCACAGTTCACTGCATCAAACAACCCGCGCGAACCTGTCCGTACATATTGCACAATAACTTCCCGAATCACAGAACCCTTATTTCGCATCGCGGCAACCTGCAAAGCATTCTCACGAGCACTTTTTGAATAAAAAAAATCAATTTCCGCACACAAATCTTACCGCGTCATTGTTGCCATTTGAAATATTATAGTACGTTCCTAAGGCGTTAAAGATCGGCTCGCATTTGCGGATCAGTTTCTAAAGGTAGCCGCCAGAGGGCGCCGCGGTCGCCCGCCGCGACGCCTCGCAGTGCTGAAACACCAACAAAGTGACATGTTTTTCGTTGTTCTATTATAGTGTACTCTATATTTTGTCGCCAAGTCGATTGTTCAATGACTTTGAATATCTCTTTATATTGCCGCCACATCCGACAATGAAGACTATTCATTTTCTATAGTCAGGCACAGATTTTTTTAATAGCGACCATCTACCTTCAGTTTTCATTTATGATTTCTTATTGTACTTTACATTAATATCGAAAATAGTCTTTTTTACAAATTAACTCATTAAAAGAGCCATTAAAATTTTTCATTTGCTCGCAATACTCTAGTGATTCTTTATATACTTCATTATCAAATTTTATTAATAATTTTTTTAAAGTGTATTAATAATTTTATCAGCTGTTCTGAAATAGTATGGTCCCAAACATCGATCCAAAGTTTCGCATTATTTTAGTAACATGATACTAACGTCGATCGCCATTGTTACACGAATAAGTATTTACATTTGTAGAAACAAAAATCGAAACAAGAATGTAACGTAACGACTGAGATTCCATTGTTTTTTGTATTTATTTTCTAGAAAATTACTTCATCCGAGTAACGCAAGTGCAAATTACTAACGCGTATGTACGCAAAGATGTCGCTTAAGAGCCATTACGATATCTTGTGATCCACTTTCACATCGCATCAGAACAATACAAAAAGAGGTAGACGATAAAATCTCGCATTTGTTTAATAACATCGCTCGTTAGAATCAACTAATGTCGTAGACAGATGGACTATCAAAGAACCACCGCGTTGTCTCGACCGCGAACGCCTCGCTTTTGTATCGCGCGGTTTACAAAAAAAAAAACTAGCTATTTGTTTTCTACGTATTAGTCACAGTCGCGGTAGGTGTCAATGTAGTAAAACTTGTAACTTCGGGGCAGTGGAATTTGTATTTTTAAAATCGTCGAACGTTGTACAAGGCACCCATACTTTAATTAATTTAGAAAAAAGTCAACCTTTTACTGAATTCATTGCGATTAATTACAAAATATAATCACATCCTTATTTTTTCGATCATGATTCAATTAAAAAGAACACATTTTATTTTTCAAACAAAATGACATTTCAAATACCTAAACAGTACCATTGAATATTTATACAGCAGCTTAGTAAAATAATTTAAGGTTGAGTTTCAAGAAAGTATTCAAAATGGCAATGAAAAACGAGGAACGACAGCGCGACCCACGCCCCTACAAGACGTGCTAATCCGGCCATCTGTTAGCCTCGAAACAAACCGCTGAAACAAAGGCCCGCCCGACCGCTTTAATGAAGCCAGATTATGAAGGTGTTAAACCGCTGCCGCCGCCGCTCTTTCAACTCTCGAATTATTGCTTTCCAACGCCGACATCACGGGGTCACATTTCGGCAATCGCCAAAGATCCTCGCGCCCTCTCCCACTCGCATTCCGAACATAAAGCTCTCGCATTTCTTTGAACATAAAATCATTTACAGCTTTAGTTTTATTTCGAGCTTCAAAAGAAATAATATTAAAATAGCCCTTAAACCAATGGCGTAAGGTTTCGAATAAGTGTTAAAGTTAATATAGGTACTGAGAGTTATTTAGCCCCATACGTTATGATCAGAGCCCGTATAAAAAAGACAAAATAATTTTGTCGCTGTCTTATGAGCGGGCCGTAGAATTTGAGCAATGTAAATCATTTTATTATAACACTTCGTTTTTCATTGCATTCGCAGCCTTTGTGGTTTATGTCGTGTTCTTTTTCGACTTAATGACTTAGTTATATTTTTAAACTATAAACGCAAACAAATTTGCGAGCATACCTCTCTCTCAAGGGGCGGTAACGCGTTTGCAATCTTGAAACGATGTAATGACGATGATCTCTTATAAAAAAAATTGTCTGCAGAACTTCAAATTCATTGTAATTTTGTATTGAATATTCAGTCAACTTGAAAAACTTTTCTCCTGACAATGAACAGATGTGCTGTCATAATTTTTAATAATTCAAATAACAAATATTAATAACTTAACTCCTAAATTCTCTAAGAGCGGTGCCTCAGTTACGACGTGATGCAAATTAAGCTCCAAAGCGATCCAACATACTGAATGCCGCGAGCTTTTCCTTTTTGCGTGTCATAAATCCAGATCGCGACACCAAAATATTGAATGGTGCCAAAATGTCACCGGGACGGCAAAGACGCCGACAAAGAGACCGCCACGCTGGGTGTTCCCTACACCACCGTGCCGAGCCAAGCTGAGCCCCCATTTTTTCATTTCATTCAATTTTGACTTCTTTCAAAAGGCTATTAATATAAGCCGAATTTTTTAAACAGTTTAAGGGCGATGCGGTGCATTGTTGAGGGCATTTTTTAAATCTGTTTCCGTAGGATACCGCTACCGATTTATAAATCGCTCGAGCCGCGACCCCGACGGATCTCGGTGTAGGCGAATTAAAACGTGATGTGGGTTTAACAAAAAATGCAACTTTAATAAATAACGCGTGTTCCAAAAAAAGAGCAGAAAGACAAATTGGTTCAGCGCCGGATCAAGGAGATTTCGAATCCGTGTTCTGATTCTTGTATGATATCTTGTAAATTGCAGACACACAACTTATTGCTGTTTTTATTTATGTATCATTATCAAAAAGAGTTTGGACTTACGGAATTTAGTGTTTGGTAACTATAAGAAATTATTTAAAGGATATTATTTACAATTATGATTACATTCTCCCAATTAAATGCTCTATTTTAATTAAACATTTTTATTGCTTACAGGCAGGGGTTCAGATTCCTCTGACATTGAATCGGAGCCGGGCCTAACTCTGAAGAGGAAGCAACGCCGCTCCCGCACCACCTTCACCGGGGAGCAGCTGGACGCTTTAGAAAGAGCATTTCATAGAACTCAATACCCAGACGTGTATACAAGAGAAGAACTAGCATTGCAGACTGGACTTACGGAAGCCAGGATCCAGGTACTTCTTTTTATCAAATTTAAACACATTACTTCCATTCAAATTTTCTTCTCAAACTTACTTAAAATCTTCATCATTTCAAATTACAAATACGGTACTATACCTGCCTGTAATCATCAAACACAAAGAAATCTTTCTTATCGCAACTGTATTTGATCAACATTAAGCATGATACGAAGTTTCCTTTTCCAACTGACATGATAAGAATAAGTCCAAAATACACAAGACAAATACTTTATATCAACATTTCTAATTTCAGGTTTGGTTCTCCAATCGTCGTGCACGTCTTCGCAAACACACCGGCTCGAATACTGCTCAGACACTCGCTACCTACTCTACAATACCTATGCCACAAATACCCTGCCCCTATCCCCCGGGAGAAATACCCAGTCTATCACAACATCATCCTCAACATACTGATAGTTGGCATCATCAAAAATACGCCAATTATAATCACTTAATGGCACAATCCCAGCATTTGAACCAAGCTTTCCAAAGCGCCGCTTTTCCGAGTACGTCAGGTGCTACGTTCGGACATCTCGTCACTGGTAGCAACGGACCACCTCACAGTCAAATATTAGATCCAAACATTCCAAGAAATGACTATCCACGGTACGCTAACAACGAAGTTTACAACAAAACTATAAACTATCTACCCAAAGAAAATGAAGGAGAAGATAAAATTGCAGACGACGTTATAGAGCCACGAGATGAGAATTTCGTTAAAGCAGCACCGACTGACTATAACAAGGAATTACCTAGTACCGAATACCCTAAACTTCCTACGGATTATTCTAAAGTTCCAGTAGACCCAACATCGTCTACCAATTGGAGTCCGTCACACAGTTCTTTGAACATGAGCCTGGGCGGTATATCCAGTGAATACAAGTACATGAATGATCCATATTCATTTCCCAACATGGTGGATCCTCTCAACCAGCATAGTTACCCCAATCCTCCTCACGCAACTAATAAATATTGGATTTGACACAAAACCAAAAAAGTTTTGTTTATGTATTTAAAATGGCTATGTTATTTAGTTAAAAGTAGTAAATTAAACTGTAATTATATAAATATCAATTTAAGAATACCTCTATTAAACATTCCAATAAATATACCTTTGATAAAACCAAATTGTAAAGATATAGTTGTATTGAAAGTCAATAATAAAAAGAAAAAAAAACGATTTTGTTTTTTTTTGTTTTCCTATAAAATATCTCTTGAAACATGTGTCTAATACTGTAATGTATACCTTTCTAAAATAAAATCGATCACCGCAAAAAGTGAGATTAGAAATAAAATAAGGTATTAAAATATGTACATTTATTTTCAATCCATTATTTTAATGACAAGAATAAGCAGTATTGTAATATTTTTACAGCAATTAATTACAAATGAACTTTATTATTCTTTACAAATTACAATTATGTATCACTGCTGTGCGACGTCTACAACAGTAGCCCCAGAGTCAACAGGGACGGGGGGGTTAACTGGCGTTTCTTGAGTTACCGAATCAGTTATTAAGTCGTTCACTATTGAAACATCTTGTACTCTTTCTGCTGTTAAAATTTGTTCTGTAACGGTTGCTATAATCTCATTTATTATTTGTTGTTCGGTATTACCATTTTCAGAATTCGATTGTTCCTGGTTTACTACGCTGGAAGATACATTGACAATCGTCCCTTGAGTTATTACTTCAGTGGGTTCGGTAATTACTTGAGTTTGATTTCCATTTGATGTTGAAGGATTTTCGCTTGCTTCAGTGTTGAGAGCATCTGTAATAATGTTTGAAGACGAATTTTCCGTGACAACACTGTTACCGTTGTTAGATCCTTCAGACGCAATACTTGATACATCAAGTGTATTGACCGATGGTGCAATATAATCGCTAGCTACTGACGTAAGAGACGCTTCTGTAATATCAGAACCTGGTAAACCAGATGAAACAACACCGTTATCTACTGACGAGCTTGACTCAGAAACAGTGTCAGTAATTACGTTATTAGAATCCACGACCGTGACATCTACATTATCAGGAGTTGGGTTGTTAACAATACTGGAGGCAGTACCTGCATTTTCATTGTTAGATGTCTGTGAAGATACTGGATCAAGATCGGAACTGGGTATTGAAGCAGATGACACAGCACCATCTGTTATTGTCACTGCTACTCCGGCGTCGCTTACCGCATTGTTAGTATTTTCGGATGCGCTATCTGTGTTTTTATTGATAGCATCGACATTTACATCATCAGCTACATTTTGATTGGTACTATCACTTGCAGAAGCACCAGCGATTGATGGGCTTCCTTGTAATTCAGTTGGAGTAATTGCAGGGCTGCCACCGGTGCTTACATTGTTTACATTATCTGTTGCTATAGAGGGCTTCTCGTTGTTAACTGATCCATTTACATCAGCGTTGGTCGAACTACCAGTTTGTGCAGATTCATTCGTCACGTCAATGGGTTTTAATTCATTTATAGAGGTTTTAGTACCTTCTACGATATCAGAACCGGTTTCAGACGGTAATTTTTCGCTTACGGATTGTTCATTGCCAGTAATTGTAGGACCATTTGTTCCTGCGACTGACGTTGTTTGAGAATTAGCTTCACTAACGGTACTGACTTGTCTTGTAGGATTCGCTTCATCGACAACTGGAGATTTGGGCTTTTCTAAGTCGTTCAACGATGAATCCGCCCCAACAGATGAAGTAGTGGGCGGTAAAGAACTATTTGGCACATTATCTTCAGTTTTACTTGGGCTAACGTCGTTATTTGTATTTACAGTATTGGTTGGATTAGCATCATTTGTTTGTTGCGTTAAGATACTAGAATCAAGGGTTATTACAGAATCTGCGTTAGTCGCCGGCAGACCTTCCTGCGGTTTGTCAGTGTTCCCATTAGACCAGTTGGGTAATAGATTAGACAAAAATTGTTTGATGGTCTCTAAAAATGAAACCTGTTCTGCTAGATTTTGTCGAGCAATAGGCACCCAAGCGAAATTAACATTATTAAGATTTTCCGTCTTGTTCTTCAATTTTTCAATATCTCCTTCCAATTTAGTTCGAATTTTTTGTACTCCCACATAATTTATGTAATCAATAAATTGGCTTCTCAAGATGTTAATATTTGGTACCTTTTGCAACTCAGATTGTATAAATCGAAGTACAGCTTGACGACGTTCGCTTTGGGTACTGTTGGCATTGAGGCCGAGTTCTTCTTGCATATACTTCCTTAATGCTGCCTTCTTTTCAACGTTCGTGTTTTCTTCAGTTATACCATATTTGGAATAAATGTGGATTTTCCAAATATCTTCTAATTCTATTGAATCATCGTCCGAATCATCATTTGAGTTGACGTCACTTTCTTGTTTTTTATTTTCTTCTCGTTCCTCTATCTCTTTTTGGATCTTTTCTTGTCGTTTACGTTCATTCTCTTCTATCTTTTCTTGGATTTTCCTCTGTTCTTCTTCTAGTTTTCTCCTTTCTTTTTCTAGTTTCTCTTCCCATTTCCGTTGTTCCTTTTCTCGTTTCTCTTCCTCTTTCTGCAATTCTTTAGCTATTTTCTCTTCTATTTTACGTTGTGCCTCTTCTTGCTTTAATCTCTCTTTTTCTTGTTTTTCCAATAATTTCTGTCGCATCCTTTCAAGGTTAGCAACACGTTTGGATTGTTCCTTTACGTCAGTTTCATCTGTCGAGTTATCACTGTCATCATCTTTTGAGTCGGATTCATCATCGCCTTCTGATGATGCATCAGAATCTCCCAAATCGAATCTCTTAAAGCGACTTAAAAACTGACCCGAATTGTCCCATTCTTCTGGTAAGTATTTAGCACTCACTACACAAAGGCCCACCTGAAATCAAACGATAATTTTATAAAGTTGACTGTTAGAGACTCCCCTCGCTTCGCATCAAACACCTTGACTATGTCATTATCTACTTAATATTTTGTTTATCAAAGTCAAAATCAAATAATTCTTAAACCTAAATAAGACTTAATAATTATTAAATAAATTAAATGATAAAGAAATATGTTATTTCATAGATTATCAGGTAATTTAACTTTGTAAAACAAAATTACAATTAAAAGCCATAAATAAAAACCATCTTAAACAAACACTGTAGTTGCACATAAATAGTCACTTTGTAGAAATATTTTTTTTACAAAGCAAAACTATTACAATTTTCTTATTTGTGTATCGACGTTGCGTAACTGCGTGAGGCACATTGGAAATATACAAATTAAATTTATAGTCTAACTGACAATTGTTAAGAATTAATCGAAATAAAAAAAAAGATGGAAAAAATGATATAATCTAAAAAATATACTCACAACAAGTAATATAATAGATAATTTCATTTTAAAAGCCAATCGTATATCGTTCGTCAATAAAAAAAAATCACAACATTAAAACGCACTTGTTTCTGTGACTCGTTCGTTACTTATTATTCAAATTTTCTACAGTACCTCCTTTTATAGCCACCTCAACAATTAACGTTGATAAGACGAGATAACGACTTGTAGATAATTACCATCACTTAGTCAAACAACATGTTTTCGCGAACACTGAGTCAGAGCAAACAACAAATTTACTGTCGCAACACAAGATTTCTAGAGCCATACAAATGTATCAACAAACCGCCGGATGTTTGCCGCCAGTAATGCATTCAACGGAAGCATTAAGCCTTCTGTAATTACCTGTCTAATTTAATTAAATAAAATTATAACTAAAAAGGTCCACAATATTTACGCTTTTAACAGACTTCAAATAGATATATCTTTTTAAAGAATTATTAATGTAATTAATTTATACAAAAATGTAATTATCTACATGCATTGATTAATAAAAGAAGAAAGAAATTCATAGCAATGTAATTCATTTTATAGAGACACATTTGCGCAATTTACAAAAAACTAAATTAAACAAAAGACGGTATTACTGTTTCCATAGAAGCGATTCCACAATTTTCAATACATGACCGGAACATATCTTATTTATATCAACATTCAAATTATCTGAAGATTCATGTCCTACAAAGTCCATCTTCGTAATATTTCAATATATTTTTATCTTTTTACAATGGAATTGGAACGAATAGTCTTTTATATTTTGACCCTCAATTACAGTGTTATACAAGCTCTATTAACTATAGTATAATAGGCTAGATATTGAAGAAGCAATTTTAGGATAGTGACCTAACGTAAAACGTAAACTTTAGTACTTTGAGTTTGAACTTTAGTAAACTAGACACGTCTTGATGGTACTGAACTTTTTCCATTATCTCGAATGTGAGGCACACGTGATCTCATGATACTAAACATACAAATATACATGGTTAGCATATTTTTATTGCGCCGTTAATGTCATATGTTCAAACAGACGCCCGATAGCTTAAATGTATGTAAAAAGATTAGATAACAAAAATTATAAACAATTAACCTTAACGCCAACCATATTTCTTGCACATAATGCATTTTGCGTTACTTCTAAACAAAAAAAAAGCATTTTTTTTTTTCATTTCTGTCCTTTGTTTGTCCGTAAGTTAGCATTGGTTTCTAGTAACCTCCCTAACGTCTAGACTTATTTTAACAGAATTTTTAATCGTAAAAATCTTACGTATGCGGAAATAACATAGGATATTAATATTAATTCCACTGTGATGTCTCTCGTAACAACTAGACAATTACAAAAAAATACGGTAACGTATTTCAAAATAACGGGCTATCGATGACGCCATAAAGTCTCGGAATGGCGGCCACGGACAGGTCGACGCAGCGTGGGTAGACCCGCAAGGACCGATGATCTGGTCTAGTTTGCAGGAGAATATTTAATGAAGATGTTTTAAATTCTTAGTGCATTTTAGTACATCGTGTTCTCAGCGCGGCAACGTCGCACACTG
>JAODUI010000007.1:3922807-3933027 GCA_027563995.1 Papilio gigon | reverse complement strand
TGACGTAATGTTGTGTACACCACTGGACGTTGGCATCGTCCGTCGTTGCAGGGGAGACAAGATTCACTGCAACAATGGCACCTGCTCAGATACACCCGGCCCCAACTGTAACTCTTCTTCTCCACAACAGAGGGTATGCATTAAAATATGTACAGTTAAGGAGGTTTATTATCTACCTATTGGTGCAATATCAATCTGTGTTAGAGCTGGTGAAATTTCATAATGACATACATACATGCCAGTATTGCTCTTATGACTGATGATGACGATTTAGCTGTTAAAAATATTCAAGAAGAATAATTAAAAGTCAGTATGAACGAAACATCTTATACTGATATTTGTTTTCTTTTTTTCCAGCGTCCCTCCTTTGGTATTACTATAAGGTTTTAGTAAAGCAAATGAAAACACGAATACAACTGCCAAGAAATATCATATAAATAAATAAATGTAATACGCAAATACTTTCTTTGTTTTTTTATTCGTAAATGTTTGTTGTTCAATTCTTGTAGTGATTTTTAGTAGATTTTTTTTTAAGTTTGAAATTGTTTTCGTACGTCATATGATGTTTAAGGATTTTAAAATATGTACCTATTTTATATAATGAATCGAATTTCAGCAGCTTAAATAATAAACGAAAAATTGCAAACACATGTATTTGCACTGTTCTTAACGAAATTCCAATATTCAAATTTTGTCTGCCCGTCTGTCAAGTCTCTATCAAGTCTGCTTTAGTTCCGAAGAATCATAATCTGGATAGATTTGGACAGAACTTTTAATGGAATGTGGCTAATATATGGAGTATTTTAGATAATTTTTTTTTGTTTACTTTTTAAACTGTCACTAGTCTATTATGATGATTATTTTCATATAACTTCAAGAAAATATATTATGAAAAATATTTAACAATAGTTCTATTGAGTTGCCGCACAAACGATGCCTTGTAAAATATTAGAATCTTTTATAAAGGTTTTTAATATCTCAGAAGCGACGTATTCTCCATTCAAACGTAGCATTCGAGGCTTAATTAGAATCGAAGAGAGGCGTGATATCCGAGATGCTCTGTGTCCTTCAGAATTATGACATGAATTTAAAAAAGTAATTTTGATGCGGAATTTTAACAATAGTTAATTTAAAACCATGCGTTGAAACTGTCAAACTATTTGTATAAAATGTCTGTCTATCTTCACTTTAGAAAATAGAGTAATCATTATGTTTAAAAAAAAACTGGCAGTAGAATTTCACTTCGGGAATTTAATATATTAATATCATAGTCAACAAAGTTTTACATTTCATTTTCTATTACATCCACTAATTTTTTTTTTCTTTCTCTGTTTGAACAATTGTTTTTCTTTTGTTTTAACAATTGAAAATCGATAGTGCATACCGTGATTAGAGAAAATTGTACCTACGTATTTTTGATGTAATCTTGTTACTATATATTTTTTTATTTTATTACGTTAAATTTTGTTCATAAGTTTAGTAGCTGCTTGTATTTTCTGCAAAGATGTAAGTATTGTTATAAAATAAGACCTAGCTTTTATATTTAATCACGATTTTATTCTATATGCTTCACTGACGTGTTCCCTTCGATTATTTCTGCGAATGCATAAATATTAAAATTGTCCTTCTTAGAGAAATTATTGTAATACCTACTTTTAACATAAAGATCGACAACGTCTACTTAGAATTCTATAGAGCGTACTTATCATACAAACAATCACATACAAATACTATTCCATGAATTGATATTGTATCTTTCTTTGTGTACTTATGACAAAGTGCTTATTGTTCATTTATTGTATATCTGTCATATATAAACCCTGTAGCGGCGAAGGTGTGAAGGTATAGGCGAAGTATCGTAGTAGATATTCCACAACATTGAACAAGATGGTTTTGGGCAAGTCTCTTTACTTTCTTTTGGCAGTGGTAAGTATTGGTTATATTACTCGGTGATTAATACAAAATACGGTAATGAAAGTTTGAGTTAATTACAATTTGTTTTTATATCGGGCATTAGCTCGCCGTGCATTTAATCACGGCACACCGGCCTGGAGGTCCGGGAGGACCAGGGCGCGACGATGGCGACGACGGACAGGATAGATTCAGGCAGATCGTCAGGTGTAATCATACCGAAACGGTAATTATCTTAAAATATTGAACGCCTGATTTTAATTAATAGCAATTATTCAATAACGTCAATTTGTTTTGGTAAAATAATTGATCAGCAAGATGATTCGAACTGAAGTTAATAGTAGAATTTACTTATCATAGTGAGAGTATCAAGGAATGTTAATATATGTATACACTTGTTATATTATTTATACAGCCCGGCAGAAGTTGTCTGAGTTGCAACCAGACATTGATCTGTTCCCGCCTCAACCTGGGCATAGTGAGCGCATGCCCCAGACGTCGCCCGCACTGCAACCAGGGCGTCTGCTCCAACACAGCTAGTGACCAATGCAACTCTACATCTACACAATAGACGTAAGGAAAGCAAAATTACTTAAAGTTAAGGAAAACATCTGCAAGTCTGCAAAAAAATTCAATATATGTGTAGACAATGAATCCGCTTTATGCCAACGTTGTTGATTAAGGCCTAGGTATTATACCTAACTTAAGTAGGCTCCGGGTCTCTTTACGGGATGTGTATAAGGTGCATTTATGGCATTCATTACGTTGTAGAGTTATTTTATACTGTTATCCGATTATCTTAAGTAAATACTTCTACGTAGGAATTAAATCAGATCTTTTTTCAGGCTCTACGTGAAAATTTGACCTGCCGATGAATTATGCTTCCATGAGACATTTGTTAATAAATTATTGAACTTTTTATAGTAGTTTTTTTTTATTAGCAACTATTATTTATAAACAATTTTATAACCACAATATGGAGTCACCGCCTTTTATACAGTCCTTTCATAAACTTTCAAATAACTAGACACATTTAAAAACTATTAACTAGAGCGATGTATCAAACCAAAATGTACTTTGGTCCATGACAATAAGAACAAAAATTGAAAACCTCCTTAAATATCAGATCTAAGGTAAAGGCATCTAGTTAACAATTAGCACAGTTGTAAATAGAATAAAAAACTAAATACATCATTATCTCTAGCAGCATATCCTTGTACATTGGCAACGTCACCATTTAAAACAGATAAAAAAGCGCTAGTAACCTAATGGTTAAGGGTACGGGTTGCCGATAACGTTCTCGAGAGTTCGAATCCCACCATTCGCCTATTGTAGACCATATCCTAATACTAGTCTAAAGTTTAGTTGAAGTGATAAAAGAAATATTAGTCCTCATATCAGCCACATGTCGCCCACTGCTGGGCATAGCCCTCCCCTAAGATCGCCACAACGATCGGTCCTCTGCCGCCCGAACTTACTGCATCATCTCTTTAAAAAATATGAGCTGCCTTATCTAGGTCTTTAAAGACGAATGAACGTCGTTCTGAATGATGTTACGCCGGTTCAAGACTGGGCCGGGACCCCGCAGATCATGTCAGAAAGAGGTCGTAGTTTGCCCGTGGATGAGGCCGGTATTAAAAGAAATATTAGTATAGTGACAAGAATTTGATCACTTTTAAAAAAAAACTAAAAAAAACAGTTACTATGAATAAAATAGGACAGTTACTATAATGAAGTAGATCTTGCATTGTCAATTAGACATCGTGTTACTATTAATTTGATAAGAATACGCATTAATTTAGAGTAAGACGTCTAATTAGTTAAATTGATTAACATCTTTTCTCACTAAATATCCCCCTTATCAATGTTCACTGGCAGTATTTAAACCCAATGACAAAGTTTTATTTTCAATACTTAAAAGTTAAACGCATACGTTTGTATTCTAAAATGGTGTGCATAAAATTCTTTTTATGTGTGTTTTTAATGTCGGTAAGTATATAGAGTTAGACGTTTTAAATTACTATCATTGCTTTAATAGACTAGGAAAGGTAGAGAACCAGAAAAGGCCTGGTACCCCGCTTATGGTAGAGAGCGTAGAACATTTGAGTTCTTAACTGAACTGACTTAGATGTTACTGTGGGACCATAGTTACATTTTTATCGTTCTTCTAACAAGCTCGAGTAAACCATAATCAATTAAACTAATAACATTGTAAACTATTTAATCTTTCATGATACATACTTAAAGGAAATAGACTAACACTCGCGTGTTCATCTCACCGACAAGTTTCGGCCCCACTCACTCTGAAGAAGAGCCCCCGTTGTGCTCGAAACTAATCGGTACTGACACCAGATACATACGTGCATGTTAACCGTTTTATTTTTAGTTTATTAAGAAGGAAAAGCGAAGTTCGAAGTTTGCCCCCCCTTCTTCTATAAAAAAGTGACTTTTTATTAAATATTTTTTTATAGTAATTAATTATAATATAGTTCATAATATTAATATTTGTACAGATATTCAGCAACATGGTTATGACGGAAGATTTACCAGAACTCGGTGAAGAAAGATTCGACTTTCCAAAAATTACATTGGGTAAATGTAATTATGCAGCGAGTAAACCACCGGTTAGTATTTTAGAATGTTTTAAAAAGCGATAAGAACCAATCCGTTTATACATTACTCGAATAAATTCTCAAATACGGTAGATGATATGATATGATGATGATGATAGCTTACTAAACGTTCCCACTGCGGGACTCGGGGTCTACCCTATTATTAGAGGTGACTACCCTAAAGTCAAAGCTAAAACCGAATTTGACGATATTTCTGGTAAAAAAGTTTTTTTTCACATGGCTATATATGTTGTTACCCATATATAACAATGTGTTTTCATTTAATATTACAATTAAAAAAAGGTAAATATTCGAAGGGACGCGATGTATGGATATTTAACGTTAGTCTGTTTTTCTTAGGCGGTAACAACTTCTGTGCCATTTAACGCTATTATAATTCTTGTACGACCGTTTTTTTACAGCATCGATCCTGTTCGAGTTGCAACGAAGAGGAACACTGTTTGCCCATTAACATCAGTGTCAAAAATACCTGTATCGGTCCGTTGAAATATTGTAACCAGGGCCGATGCTCTTTCGTACCAAGCAAGACCTGCACTAATACTAAGAAATAAGAAAAGAATCTTCAATATCAACTACATCGGAAAAATAATAAATTAATAATTACATGATTTAAAGTTATTTTATTTGAAAATATTTAATTTACACTATAACGAAGATTTACTCAAAATCTAACACATTTCCTAAGGTATTCTAAATATAATATTACTTGTATAGAAAATAAATATTGTTATATCCTCATACAAAGTTTACCTTCTAAGGAAACCGATTTATCTATCCAGTAGTTATTGTATCTTATAACCACGACGCATGCGACACGATCTCACGACCTATTTATTAACATCTAAACCACTATTGGTAAGTATAATGCTTTCAAACTTATAATAAGTTCCATTTATATTTGTCTTTCAATTATGAAAGTAAGCAGATCAAGGTTGTCAACATAACTCTTGTAGGACACCAAAATTATGACAATACAAAAACGATAATGTTTTGCCAAAAATCTGCCGAAACCTTTCCTCGCAGCTATCGCGTATAAGGTATTCCGAAAACCCACAACATCAAAACGAATTTAAAAATGTGTGGTAAAATTGTCAGTCTACTATTTTATAGAATACCATGAAATTAAATCGCTTTGTATTTCATATGTATGAAATTAATTTTAAACATTTCTTCAGTAAAGTGACAACCCTGAACAAAACAACAAAATCATTATTTTACCGAGATATATAAACTCATACGAAAGTATCCTTTGCATTCAAAACAAGGAAAGCGAAGTTGCGAGCGTCAGTATGATTCTCAGCAATAAATACATTTTCCTGTTCGTAGGATTGGTAAGAAATATGACCGTATTTCAAAATATATCTCATTAATTCATCATGCGAATATACGAGTGTGTTGCGCCCCCGCTACAGACTGTAGACTTTTATAGACCGATGATTTAACCGGATTCGACTGTTAAGTCCAAATTACATGAGACCGCATACGTGCGCACTTCCATAAATATTCATACTGATTGAACCTCTGATGAAAGGAGTGGAATAAAGATATGGAGACGATCACCTCATCAACTCGTTAACGTCCTCACTGAGGATCTCGAAGCTTACGCTACATAAGATCGGGATGTATGTCGGAAATTAATCTTACAGTTTGCTGCCCACCTGATATTCGCCGAAGAGTCGTCAGAACCGCCGAACAACCAAAACAAAACAGACGGCAACTCTTCACAAAGATTTTTTTTCTTCCAACGTTTCGTCACTTGCAACTTTACCTCGCAGGTATAGGTCATATTCTAATTAGATTTTAAGCTATTAAAATAATTTATATAATAGATAGAAAATAACTTCCATAACAATTGAAGGTAATTGTAACTTAGTATGATACTACTTCGAAATGTTTAATAAAAATATGTTCAAACAAAACATATGTTTTCCAGGCCGGCCGCAGTTGTCTCGGTTGTAGAACAACTTTAGTCTGTGCCCAGAACAACGTAGGTGTGGCTAGACTCTGCAAAGGTTTCCTGCCTTACTGCAACGGAGGTTACTGTTCCAGTGTTCCGGGCTCAGCTTGCACCGGTTAATGTATGGCAGTCCCTTTAAATATTTTATTGTGACTATTCAAAGCGACCTCGTATCGATGCTAATAACATTAGTAAGAATGTAACAGTATTAACAAACCAATAAATTATTTGAAGATAAATATATTCACTTCTTGATCTCGAATACCATTTGGAAACAGACATTATAGACAAAGACAGAAAAAAAAAACTTAGCTATTAAAAAAATTCAGCCTCATTAGTTATTAGCAATCTGTTCTATTTTATACGACCAATTTTTTTGTTTAAGTATCCACAACAATAGGCATTGACGTTTCAAAGTAAAAATTACAAGTTTTAAAATCAATAAAACAACAACTTCGTCATGTTCTCATTTATTTACATTTAACACGACATTTGATAACCGTAACTACGAATATATTTTATAGAGACATCGCAAAGAGAAAACTACAGTATATTTTAAAATTATTATCAATCCAATGGTCACGTTAAGTTGATTATTTATTGTCAATACGTGAAAGAAGACGCATCATAAGTTAGCTCAAAGCTTAATTTCAAAAACATGTAGAATTTAAAATTTTAAAATACAATTATTTGTCAAACACAGCTAATTCTAGTCAATAGAGAGACTAAATTCATTTAGAAGATATGCAAGATTCCCTAGGTAAATGCATATGTAAATGAGATACATAAATTATCACAACTTCTATATTCTAAAGTTTTTATTGATAAAAATTGAAATAATTATTTAATGAAATTTGAAAGTTTGTTTAGCCTACTTTACTATAATTTTTAAACGCATAACGTTTCGTATTTGCGATTGACAAATTTAACTTCACATAATCCTAGTTAATTTAATATATTATTTGTCCTTTCATAAGTAATTAGCAAGCCATTGTCGTCTTTAGGAATCAGATCTGTCAAATCTTATAATATATCTTATATTAATTATTAAAACTATAAAATCAATTTAAATCACAACATGTAACATCGAATTCTACGTAAGTGTATAATTATTGTCCTTCGTAGGATCTTTTATCGCATATGTTGCCGATGACGATGCTCAAGGGATGGAGAGGTCATGTTCAAACTATCGTCCCTTGCTCGAGTTGCGCGATCTGGCATCGCTTCGGCAGTTGCATAGCTACTGGTTCTTACGTCTGCTCGGCAGACTGCTGTTACGGTAGGTCTTCCTGAGCATGATGTTATCGACAGCAGGCAACAGGAGGTATCGTTTGCCGGACGTGTGGTACGGGACCTTTAGCGATCTGAAGTAATGGAATCTGGGGAAATCCTTGGCAGTCTGCCAGGTGTTCTTAGTGAATGAATCGAGGGCGTTGGAGGAAGATGGCGGCAGGGCGGAGGGCGGCGGCGGCAGGTCGTTCAGCGAGCGGTGGAGGTACCGGCCGGTCGGGTGCGAGTGAGCAAGTACTGGCGGCGGCGGTAAGTCGGAGTCGTCTGAATCGATTGCTGGCTCAGCTTCGGGACTAGAGAAATATTCCCTAATGACAGAAATAACATAAAGATAGTGCTTTATAGTATTATTTGTAGAGACCAGAAGTCCCGCATTCTCTGGTAATAAACGCTGTGCATCAAGAGGAGTAATATGTTGTTTTATTTTAAATATGGATTAAATAAACTCTTACACTTAATTTATTTAAGTTCATCATAAATTTTAATTACGTGTATCTAACGGAAACTCAATCAAAGTTCTCGTTAGATACACTAAAGATTAAATCAATAAATAATTTCCATTGATCTTACCTAACTCCGAAATTCTCGTCAGCGGAATGCTTCCTGGAATATTAAATATTTATAAATTATCTTAACTCTACTAAAATTTAACTTCACATCTTGTTCCGATGGCTACTCTGTAGCACAACTATGACAGTTGTCATGCGCTAACGACACAGTTATTCTAATCGGCACGAGAAACTTCGATCCATGACATTTCGCCAAATACATCTATCAGTTCCGAAGCTTATAGATACTATACTACACACGAATTGAGAAATATCACCAACTCCTCTCTGCACGTCTAACAACAATTTCTACTACCATTAACATGCTTCGATCGACAATAAGATAACACTAAAGAAAGTATTAAATTCCTTTCTTTGAGGTTGTTCATTTATTTATATCGTTAGCATTTTTTTTCACATGACTTAATCTTTTCTTAATGT
The DNA here is from genome assembly GCA_027563995.1 of Papilio gigon. Taxonomy (NCBI): domain Eukaryota; kingdom Metazoa; phylum Arthropoda; class Insecta; order Lepidoptera; family Papilionidae; genus Papilio; species Papilio gigon. The sequence continues at coordinate 3,924,247 of JAODUI010000007.1, read as the reverse complement.
TGATCGAAGTTAACATGCCCATTTCAGTCGCTACACCATTATCCATATCACAAGCGGTAAAGCACACATTGTCTACTGCACACATAGCCCTAACACAATCTATCACATCGATGTTTGTCAAATTTTGACGTTACAAAACCTGTATAGTTCCTGACTAGGCAACAACAGTCTGGCTCTTCCAGATCTGCTATAACGGCCTCCTGAGAATCTAAAAGACGGTAAAAGACCTAACCGAGCCAAAGACCCAATATGACGTTTTATGAAATTATCATGGACGTCATCTTCATCTGTAACAGATGTAACAACACAAACATATTACCAAGAATTATACATCGCAAATAAACAAATTAATTGTATTAATTTAACTCACCTACAGATCTCTTGTCATCGTTTTCATTGTCATTGTCATTGTCTTCTGGTGCGTCTATTTCGTTATTCTCAATAACGTCGGGTAAGGAAAGTATGTATCTCTTGGTACGTGTCGTGGGATCAATGTAAATCGGTCTATAAAGTCCGTGCACGGGCATACCGACAGTTCCTCTTTTGAAATACCAATTACGATCGTAATCAGTCTCATAAGAGTTATCAGCATATACCAACGGTCCCGCTTCACTACGTTTAAAAACTTGCGACAATGGTGGCAACATATCAGGGTTAACGGATTGTTGGAAGTCGTATACTTCATTAATATCAAATGGACCATCAATTTCGGACAATGGTGGCACTGGATTCTGATAGAAGGGATAATAGTATTCATCGCCTGACAGTTCATCTCTCTTGTGGATCAATCCGTTACGAGCTAGTGAGGCAATGTTTCGTTTCTCATTTGGTTGATAGTGACCTCTGCCTACGCGATATCCATCTCTTGCCAAAGACTGGATATTTCTTTTAATAGACGTGTAACTACGTAGACGGGCTATGGATGCGAGATTTCTTTTGTTAGGCGACTCGTCATCTTCTTCCGGTTTGTCGGCTTCATTATACGGGGCTCGGAAAGTGGGTAGTTGTCCGTTTTTAGCCAGTGTAGAAATGCTTCTCTTGAAGCTCGGGGACACACTCTTTAGGTAACCCTCTCTCGCGAGTGCTGCTATATTTCTTCTGGGGAAAGTTGGCCATTGCTCCGAGGTATCAGCGGGCAGACTTGACACCTAGCAAAAAGTTTCGTAATATTACCATTTAATTAATTCACAAAACTCGTAAGCTTTTAATAAAGTACCTGATCAAAGTACGTTGACATAGCGAGAACCAATGTAACGCCGAATAACACATGATGTCTTCTATTACTTGGCCTGGTAAAGCCCCTCATCTAGATCAGAAAATATCTTTATTAATTCATTTCTGATTAAAAAGTGTTCAAACGACGTAATTCTGGTGTTTCTTGTATTGACTATAGAGGCGATCATTACATTTGTATGCTCTCATCCATTAAAAAAATTAAAC
>JAODUI010000007.1:3904955-3918089 GCA_027563995.1 Papilio gigon | reverse complement strand
TTTATATCTCAACTTACATAAATTGTTTCTGTTTGTATCGAGATATTTTTCTCTTTACGTAGGGCAACAAGGACTATAAAATCGAAGTCTTTCCATTTACTTAGAAAAATCAGTCAAATTACAATTATCCATACAAACGATTGGCACATCATTTACTCTTTCGTGCTATTCTTCAAAGCCGTATGTACAAAAGTGTTCGAGCCGTCTTAGTAAAAATAATTAATGAAATTTTATAGCCATAAGTCTATTGTTTGCCCGTCTTCAGTTCGATGTCACATCGGAACTATGTTTATTATGATGGCCATTTGATATGACAGTTTAGCCAACATCGACAAGTAACCTACATCATCAGTGCTTCACCCCACTGTCGCATATAGACCTTGCCACATTCCTTCCACAGTTCATAACCTACGCTAGGTTAAAAAAAAATTGGTAAGGAAAATTAATTTTTGTACTGTGCAGTGGAAAGATTACGTCAACGAAGGTTTCGGTTATCTGAAGCCGCTTAAATTAAGGATAATTGGACGCAAAGGGAATATTGAAATCGTCATGTGAATATCGCGTTACAATTTAGATATTGAAAATTTTCCACGACGTTTGACATAGTACCCGTTAGATAACCACACAAAAATCATTTGCTACGGATATATTGAAAATTAATAGTAAACCTTGTAATTTTGCACCCTAATATCTCTTTTAAGGAATAGGAAGTAAGTGGGGTAACTTCACACTATCTTCACCCAACAGTGTAAGTTGACTCATGCAAATCCAACTATATTGCATGAAGAAAACACAAAAAAAAAACTATTTTTAACTTACAATATACAAAATAAAAACAATTAAGAATTTCAATGTATGTTTATTAGATTTAATTTTTAATATATTTATTATTATCAAAAAATATTTTATTTTGTTCTTAATAACGACAATAAAAAAAAATAGTAATTATGGCAATGTTATAATTATTTGTCTATAAGTTAGTTTCCAGTTGCAACACTCTTAAATCGGTTAATTTACTTTCGACTAGATCTAAGTCGTTCAGTCGTTCTAAAGTCGTCACGGTCGAAGGCTGCGACACACTGAACACTGAAACATTAACATCAGGCTCGACTCCATTTTCATCCAATTTTCTTAATGAATTTTCTTGTTTTCCTTTTGTTTCATTATTCAATTGTTTACGTTTAGAAAATTCCGCTCTGAATGGTCTTGACGAAAATGTTGTAGTTAAATCGTTTATCTGCTTCAGTACTTCTGAAAGTCACACACATAAGCAAATCTTACTAATATAAATGCAAAAATTTGGATGGACAGATGGATGATTCTAGCACCATCTCCAAAACGGCTTTATGGATTTAAATGAAATTTGGCATCGATGTAGGATATAGTCTGGAAAAACAACACAGTTTACTGATTTCGTGCTAACGAAGTCGCCTGCAACCAGGAATTAATACATGTCATTTATGTTACATATTGTTATATACCAATAGTTATTCATTTTAAACTATTATGTAATTTTGACAACTTTTTTTGATGTTTCAAACATACCTGATATCTGTAAATCAACAACTACACGACTGGTGTCCTCGTAAACCTCATTGCTAGACATGTCTCGTTCAAACGCGAGCTGATGCCCGCTCAGAACCGCCTTTCTTAACGACGGTCGTTTCCTCGCCGGCGAATAAAAACCCGAAATAGACTTTTTACTAACACATTTATAATCAAAATTACACAATTCGTCTAAACGAGCTGAAAAATTTAAGTTCTTCTCCGCTAAATGTTTTGTTAATTTAAATAGTGGATATTTAACTGGTGATCGTATGTTGCTGGTCCTAGCGAAGATGCTTTTTGTTAATAAAATAGATTTTCTCTGTGTATGTACACAAGTTTCGTTATTTACTTTATGTACTGTGTATGTACCATCTGTCGTTTCCTCATCAAAGAAATTATTATCTTCGTCAGGACGTAGTAATTTATATATTTTGTTAACTATCGTGTAAAGTAATTTGAGACGTTTCAACATTTGTTCAAATGTAACGGTCTTTGATGATTGAGATTTTTTCACTTTATAAAGAAAATCCGCTCCCGAACTAAGAAGATCACTGACCACTTTACATTCTAATTGAACTGAAATAATAAAACAAAATAATTAGAATCAATTCATCATACCATCACCCACGGCTGGACATATCCTTGCCCAATTCCGTCCTCCTACCGCATATTAATAACGTAAAACGAAAACTTTATACACCCCTTTATAGAAATTACGCGAACAATGAAATTTGACACAAATAAATTTATTTAAAAAATTTATTTTAAACCATAAATAAAAAAACCTACTTCAAGTACTGTTTTAATTTCGATCAACGGGCAACCATTAGTAGCAGTCTGTTAAAGCCTAACCAAAAAAAAAAACTTTCGCCATATTGCGGAAAAATATGAAATTAATTTATAGTGATATAACAAGGATACTGATTGATATCCAAGCTAGGATTTTTATATTTTTCATTAGACTACAATTCAAAACTCAAAAACTAACAGTATCTCGATAACACGAATTACACAACGATTTCATACCTTTGAGTCAGTCAGTTAAAAATTTTGTACATGACAATTAAGTTGGCACGTCGGTAACAAGAGTACTCTTACTTCCGACGTGCCAAATCAAAGACTACACAATCTTTGTACTTACCTTTATTTAAATCCAACAATAGCGGAATCAGTTGTTTCCGCTCTTCGATGGCGTCGGGTTCATTTTTTTCATAAACATCGAAAAAATCGCAAACAAGACTACCAATGTTTATAACTGAACAAATCTTATTATTGTCATATAAATTATCCTTTATTATTTCCAAAAGTGTTTGTTGCATCACCTGCTTTGCTTTCTGAACATTAAAAAAAGAACAAATCATTAAATTTACAAAATACACAAATTTATATTTTTATGAATAGAGAAAAAAAAATGATGAAAAATACTTTGTTAATATGGATGGATGGAGCCGATTTGTTTGTCTCTGTCTGCTGTTTAAACATATTTGAGTTACCTGGTACCATCTATCTATCCTTCCATTCAGACATTCATCCATCTTTCCATCCATGCAGACAGCTACAGTGCAAAAGAATTATGTTTTTTTTTATTACATACGGACAAGTCGAAGGAAATAGCTGATGTACGAATTATTCTAAGTATTTACCTCTGAGAATGCAGCCGGGTCCACAATTAAGGATATGCTATCTTTAATTTCTGAAACTTCTTTGTTCCATGTACCACACAACAAAGTAGTATGATGGCTCTCCGGGGACATTATCGTTGCCGGAACTAGATGAGGGTCTAACGCCTCCAGAGATGCCAGATTACTGCGAATTAATAATATCCCTGAAAATATATAACAATTAAGAAATCAGACTTTGTACATTACATGTAATGTATAAATGGATGTTGTTTACAAGTTATATCCAAAACATAGAAATAGATTTGGATGAAATTTTACATATATTTTTATCAAATAATAAAAACGCTCATATACGCAGTAATAAATATAAAACACTAGCTGACCCCGCTGTGAACTCTGTTTCGCCTTAAAGGCAATAAATAAACAGATTCTTGAATTTATTAGGAAATACAAAAAAAAACATTTCCTCCTCGGAAATAAATGTTTGTATAGGACATGGAAAAGGGCTATTTTTAAGGCTTTCACGAGAGTTTTTATAATTTTTCTCACCTTTTAAACCTTCCCTATACCTCCACGTACATTTCAAGACCAAGATAAGATAAATCCGTTCAGCAGTTCTCGAGTTTTAGCGAGACTAACGAACAGCAATTTATTTTTATATATATAGATCTTATGGAAGACCACATGCTAATTTTTTTTTTTAATTCGCGAACTTTCGTTCATCATAGGCAAAAGTTAATCAAATAATAAGATAAATAAATGTTACATACTTTTGTCGTCCGCAGAACATGACACCGCAAAAGATCCGATTTGCTGTAACCTTTCATTGTGCAAATCAAACTCCTTGACATAATCACAAGACTTAGTTTCATCGCCACCTTTTGATAAACATTCACATGTAGCCTTGTTCTTATAATGGTCTTTCAAGACATCTACGGGCGACACACTATAACTAAAACAATGAACCAGTAGAGCCAGCACACCTCTACTTGTGTTTCGTTCTAACACATATATCACATCTTTTAAAACATCTATTAAAATATTAACATTTGACGGTTTGATTGGAAGCTTTAATAATATCTCCGAATTATTAAAAACAGTATCTACATCACCACCTACTATGTCACTTAAGAGCGTTTTTGTCTCTCTGAGTACCTGAAAATCAATTAAAATCATCAACAAAAGTCTTGTATTACCAACATTTTAGTCAACAATAATATGGATGTAAATTAAAATAATAAAATTTTAGTAGTACTGTAAATAATTTTCTAAATCGAATGAAGTCTGGTCAAATTTGTGGCTATAACTTGCATAAGGATGGTTGAGGACCGATCATTGTGGCAGACTGTGGATGAAGCCTACGCTCAGTAGTGTGCAACATGTAGCCGATATGATGATGATGATGAATATTAAAAATAAAATTACCACTTGGCATCTAGCCTTTATAGCATGCTGATCGGCAGCTAAACAATATCGGCATAACGTCATCGCCGTCAAAAGTAACTCATCTATTGAATTGTGTAAACTTTTCAAACATTTCACCATCTGAAAAATTTAAATTAAAAAGATGAACTGAGCCCATAAAATATTACCATTATAGGAACAAAAAGTATCAACATAATACTAGTAGTTGCCTATTGGAGTTGCAGAAAAAGCCCTAAGAGCTAAATATATGAAAAAAACCTTTGTCCCACTGCTAAAAAAAAAATTACAATGTCATATACAAATAATGTCAAGAATATCATTCCTAATTGAATTGTATAAATGAACAAACTCACATCAATCTTCCACTGATCATAATGTTCTGAATCTGCATTACTAACTGATACTAAATCAGTTAATGTTTTTAAATCATCAAAAGTTTGATCAATCCAATTAACAAAATACAGAGGTGGGTCAAAAATGGATTCATCAAAGGCACTGTCCTGTCTATCACTGTTCATCCCTTCTAACATATCTTCAATTGTAACCAGCCTACTGCAGCACCAGGAAAGCCTTTCTAATGTACATCTTCGACTCTCCTGTAATGATATAAAAAAGATTGGAAGCATAGAAAGTGTTGACATTCATAAGTGAATATCATTTATTTATTTAAGGAAATAATTAAGTTTAACAATGTTCTTTACGTACCAGCAAATATAGTTGCTCTTGATTTTCTAGCTTCAAAATATCTGTAAACGACACATAGCACTTGTTTATCTGGCTAACACAAAGTGCAAACACATTTTGAATATTAGTAACATTGTCTCTAAGGTCATCTTTTCTTGAATATTCAACTATTTTACTTCCAAGTTGTTGCAAAAATGGATAAAGTTTTGATAAAAATGAGTCCTGTAACAAATTATTGAATTAGATAAAATGTAACTTTACGTATATAAATCTTTGCAACCAGGATCAAACACTTGCCCTTACCACTAGCAATTTAGTAGCAGACTCAACTTCTTTGGGTAAGTCTTGATTTATGTTCAATATTTGAATATCCATATTTAAAGATCTATCTTGTCCTTTATAATATACTTAGAAAATATTAGTTTTCACAGTAAATAAAAGTTTTAATTTTATATAACATACTATAAAACTTGTGGTATATGCATTGATAAGCATTTAATAACGATCATATTATTTTGGGTTACTTAGAACCAGCCCTAGTTTTTAATAAATTCTAGTTAAACTAGAAAGCAAGATTCTACAATAAAAATTAAGATTAGAAAAAAACGTAAATTTGAAATAGATGGTCGGTTATAAATGTGACAGTTTCGTTTTGACACAATAACAACTTCGATATTGACAATTGAGTTTTGGTTGATTTTTTGAGATCACTATTTATCTGTCTTCTTTGTCATATAAATAAAGATTATAATTTGAAAAAACGTTGCAAGTTAATTGCACATTAAGGATTCAAAAGTAGTCGGAACTAAAAATTGTTAAAAGAAATTAAAGAGCTTACATTTTTTATCTATAGGAAGATGATAAAATTAGTTATTTACAATCTGTTCCTCTGTCATCTTCAGTCACCAGTCATCTCCAATTTCTGATTTATTGCTATTGATGAAGATTGCATTATTTTATTTAAGGCTTAACTTTGAAAGTACTTTAAAATGAGTGAATTAGTTTGGGGTATTAAAAACGGTGATATAGATCAGGTGAAAGATATCATTGAAAAAAATGTAAGACTCTTCCTATTGTATATTTTCATAAAGATCGATTTAGTACAATTGTTCAAGCATTTAATTTTAAAGTTTGTTGTTCTTGTAACAATCCACTTAAAAAAAACAGGATTTCGTTAGTTTTAGTTTTACTTATCCCATGGAAAAGACGAATCGCACCTGAGCCGTTATTGAACACAAATAATGGTTTTCTTTCCTTTGTAGAAAATTGACGTCAATGCACTGATAGATGGCCGGGTACCTCTACACTACGCTGCTGATTATGGTCAAACAGCTGTTTTAAACTATTTGTTAGACAAAGGAGCTGATCCTAATGTAAGTTACATCCTTTATTATTGGTAAGAAGAGATTTTGATGAATCATTGTTCTTAATTTGTAGATGTCTTTATGCATAACATTGTTATGAGCTGTCTTGTTTATCTGTTCAGTCACTGATAATATAATTAAGTTGTCAAGATCATTATTACCTACAATAAATATATCAAAAGATTCTTTTTAATTTCCATGGTTATGGTTTAAATGTTCCAGATGGTTGACAAACATGGCATATCAGTCATTTTAGCGGCAATCTGGGAGGGACATACTGATTGTGTGAAAACATTATTAAAACATGTAAGTATGTCTTTTGTCAATCAATAAAAAAATCATATATCATCATCATCAACCTTCTCTTTTCCCTACATAGTGTGGGCATGTATCCTACTCTTCAATACATTTATGTCGGCTTTCATATTTGAACTCAGACCCCTATTATACTAATTCTCTTTCACACTATCAACATAAAAAAAACATGCATGAAAAATACTAATTAAACTAAATTTGCAGGGTGCTTCAAAGAATGGAAAAACACCAGATGGTACACCATACATTGAAGCAGCTGAAAAAGATGAAATCAAAGAGCTCCTAACATAGGTAGAAGTAAATTGTCAGAAACTTAAGTATTCTCATAAAACGCTCACATTCTTATTTCTTTTAAGCTAAGATGAGATTGTATTAAAGCTATACAAGAAATTAACCATCATATTTTTACATGCATTTATTTATATTGCAATTAATTATTTTTATATGCTAAACATATGAAATTTAGAAGACATATGTATTGACTGCGTCCACTAGTAGTTTTTATTTGTTTTAATGCCTGTGCAGTGGTAGTGGGAGCCTTGTACTGTACAGAGATGCACTAAATATATATAAGATGAACTAAAATTATTTATAATTTGCGATGGCACCTATTTTCCAAGGGCCTATATGTTTAGCAAATAAATTATTTTATAAGGTGTGTTAACGCATGAAGGCAAGGAATATAATGTATTATTGCCAAAATAAAAGGTGTAATAATTAAATTATGTTTTTATTTTACAAACAATACCAACACAAACTAAAGTTATATACATTTTTGTATTTTATGCTAATCTAACACAAACGAGAGTGTCATAGTACTTAATACTATAAAAGTTGCCAAATCACTTAAGGTGGATTTCCACTGCCAAAATCTTTGAGAGGTCAAGGTAATGTGTTTGCCCTCCTTCATACCTTAATACCATTATACCGCAAAATATTCCAATCCGCCAAGTTGTCTGAAAACCTTATAACAAAAGAATTTTACGTTTTTTGCTAAGAGAATAAGAGTGATGACTAAATCAACGCTACTAAAAAAATGTATTGTAATCTGCAATAATACTATTGGTCACTAGAGCAGAAAAACTTTATTTTTAGTAACTATGTCATTAAATATGCAAGTTACATTACAAATAAAATCTGCTCTGGTGTATAATTGTCCTTATTACTGTGAATATGTTTTATGAGTGGAAAAGCAGCAGAAACCCAAGATAACAATGAAGTTAAAGCTCTCCATCACCAGTTGTGTATTTTTTATATTTGTTTTTCGTTGGTGGACAATAGCATGCATTTTTTTGGGCGTCCAAATATGATTTACAGCCAAGTGTCAAAGTACCGGTGAATAATAGTTTAGCTGCACCTTTACAACCTGTAACAAACAATAAATTTGCATACAGTTTACTTAAAATCATTATTGAATAAAGGATAGTTAATATGTGGTTAAGCATAAACTGAATATATGATCCAATTCAATGGAAATGAGAACTTTTAACATGTAACTGATGGCATCTTTTATTGTCTATGTATTTTTTTTAACATATTTCAGTGTTTAAGCTGATGATACAAATATGTCTATTTTAATAAGTCTGTGATCTGATAAAATTGTTTAGATAGGTTTGTTACAATTTCTTTTGAATTTGACTATAGATGCATATGATTTATTTATAAACATGATGAAGTACACATAGTAAGTGTTATGCATATAGGCAATCTTATTTGCATCATCTTTAATTTTATACTACCTTCACTTTTTAGATATTTAGTGATTCAACAATGATAAACACTTTCAATGCCACTGACTTATTGTATATGTTCACTTTAAGACATAATCTCATGGCAGCATTGAATGCGTTAACAGCTTTGGTAATTGAAAAAGATGAGATTATTGATTTCATCTTGTTTATACCTTTTGTTATTGTATCTCCTCCGATATTTACAGACTTGTATGTTTCACAATAATTATACAAGCACCTCTTGAATTCTAAATCACATACTTCTTTACCGCTGTTACAAGTATCGTAACAGATGTCATGAGCGTCACAACATTTTGTCATCTCTTCAATTGGTAAATATTCTGAAGATATATCAAATCCTAGAGACCCGCAACCATCAGATTTAGGTACGTGATTCTTGTTGCGAACTGGCTTCTGTCCTGTTAAGGATATTGTTGAATCTTAGTTACTATTTTAATACAATTAAAACACTAATGTGCAAAGTTCAAGCAATTAAATAAACTTGTATGTTTTTGTTACCACCAGGACATGTAAATATACAATCCTCTTCCACAGCCGCATCAAATACATCGTGCAACGAACGAAATTTCTCAGCCACTGTTATTACATTACGAAACATGTCCCCAAACACAGATTCGGCTGATAAAACTGCATCTTTTAAATTTCGAAGTATATTCGATCCCACACCCGTGTAAGCGTAGGCAACAAAAGTTAAAATGTATATAAATATCTTTCTATAAGGGATATCCATTGCTCAATATTACTATTGATATTATTTACATTTCCTGTAATAATACGGTATTATGTTCGCCTTTTTAAGAAACACTAGCTAACTTCAATAAGCAACAAAAACAAATCTTTATCTGAAATCTGACGTGTCCTTAAATAATAAAAATACAACTCCTACGTTTACTTCTATAGACATTTTCCCAAAAATAAACTAAGTTTACAGAAAACAGAAATGAAAGTGACGTGACATCGATTTAAAAATGACAGTGACACTTTAGTTTGAAAACTATGTTTTTATTTTAAATATGTCCTGCGTTCTCCGCGAATCGCCTAAAGATAAATGCGGCCTTAAGTTAAAATAACTGATTCTTGCTTTCATTGAAAAATTAATACGAAATTGTAATAAGTTTTTATTTCTTAAAATCAAAGGAACTCATCTATGGTTTTGATAAATTTCTAGACGAAAAATCGTAATATCCGGGTAGCCATATTGCTCTAAAGAGTTGTCCTTTTCCGTTTTGTGTGTCGTGAAAATGACGGGTTTTAGTAATAAGGTGAGATTAAAAATATAGATATATTGTATACAATTCGTTACATTTTGTTGATTTATTCTCAAATTAATCAAACCGTGAGTGAGATTGTGTTACCGTCAGTGCAAAATGTGTGTAGAATGTGCATAAGTCACATTTTCAACATAGCTTTACACGTGCTTACCTTCAAGTCATTTGTTAGCTTTTGAAAAATAAATGAAGATAATTTTAGTATATAGAAAATTATTGCATATTAGCTGGGCTATTTACTTAAATATATATGGGTATTTCTTAATTCTTGTGCCTTGGCTTTGAGGTTATGACTAACTATCCGGTACGAGTAATGGGTAACCACAAATTGTAATCAAAATTTATGTTTTTTCAGGCCATTGTCATCGATGGCCGTGGCCATCTGCTTGGCCGCTTATCCGCAGTCATTGCTAAAGTTCTATTGGAAGGAAACAAAGTCGTTGTTGTACGATGCGAACAACTAAATATTTCTGGCAACTTCTTCAGGTTAGTATCGCGCATTTGCAACTACATTTCTATCTTTATTTGTCGTGATGTTATTATTTTGGGTAATTTGCGACTGAATGTCTACATGTTGCTACATTATTTTCTGATTTATTTAATTTCCTTAGCGTTCTAAACGTGGTCGAATTTGTTATCATTGTTTTTGAATTTTCAGGAACAAGTTGAAGTTCATGTCATTCCTGCGTAAACGTTGCAACGTGAACCCTGCCCGCGGACCTTTCCACTTCAGAGCCCCATCAAAAATCCTATGGAAAACTGTTAGGGGTAAGCATTTACAGTATCACTCTATAAAGCAGGTGACAGTTTTGGTTATAGAAAAAAAAGATAAACGCCTTATTTAGACAATTACCTTACAAGTGAATTTATGAGTGGAAGTAATAATTTTTTGGCACTTGAAATTTACAAAAGGTTACTTTGTAATTAAAATATGTCTTAATTAATTGAAGTTATGTTTTCGAATTTTTACACCTGATGATTATTATTAATTTTTACCTACATTATTTGATGTTTATGATAAAAACAATTGTTATGAAGATAATTAACATTATTAATCTTATATAATATTTAGGTTCAAGTTAATATGTCAATAATACCTTGTAGGTATGATCCCTCATAAGACGGAGCGTGGGAAGGATGCTCTGAGGAGACTGAGAGCTTACGACGGTTGCCCACCGCCCTACGATAACCGCCGCCGCGTTGTCGTACCCGCAGCCCTGAGGGTGTTCTGTTTGAAGCCTGGACGCAAGGTAAATAGACATTTTTAATGTGTTAGATACAGAGAAGAGGTGAAATATGTTGTCAGTATTTGTATTTCTTTTGACCATATTACCATAACATAATTGGGCCGAAGTCAAGCCTAAGTATATTTGTTACAAAAAAAGTCAAAGACTGCATGAGCTAAGGTTGATTGACCGGCTCAACCTTAGCTCATGCAGCAACCACCACCATCACCTTTTTACAAAAGGAAGTGGCGATAATCATGTTACATATTGAAATTGAGTGCTTTTGTATCTATAGGCATCATAGTTGTACATGCATTTTCTGTTTTTTCTAAGAGAAAAGGACAAGTTCCGCTTCTATGAACACTGATAGAATGTTTCCTCGGTCGCCATATGATGTTTTAACAATGGGTAATTTGCGACTGAAAGTCAATATGTTGCTACTTTGTGTTTCTGATTTCTTTTATTTACAGTTATTTTTTTTTACTTTGCTTACAATACTTGTAACACATGCATTAATTTCAGTACTGTCACGTCGGACGCCTGTCCCACGAAGTCGGCTGGAAGTACCGTGACGTGGTTCGCAAATTGGAAGATAAGAGAAAGTTCAAGGCTATCCACAAAGTGGCCTACGAAAGGAGACTTAAGGTTGATATTATTCCTTAACTGTTTTATATGATACAAGAAGTAGGTCTATCTCAAAACAATTGGGAGATTGAGTTGAGGCTCTGATACTATCCTTAAGATTCTTTTTACCGTTTATTTTTTTTTTCCTATAGCAGACATGTCATTGCCATAATCCCTATATCCCTGATCCTGTTCTGGTTAAGAAACGAGCCGGCGGATAATCGTACCGCCGCACTTGAGGATCCATAGATGTTGTCCTAGGTTCAAGCTAAGAAGGGTTCATATTTACCTCAATACTCAATCTTTTATGATGAATAATACAACTTACCTACATTATTTGAAAGCAATGAAAAACTATTTTGTACTGAATCTATATAATTAAGTTTATATTTTACAAGTAATAAGCATCCATTGGTAATGATTTCTTTTTTTGTAGAGAATCACGAAGGAGGCCGGAGAGAAGGTGGCGAAGACGACGGCGCCGTTCACTTCAATCATCCATTCTTACGGATACAATTAACAATAAGAAAATTAAATAAAAATTTTGGACAACCAAACTGTTTTATTATATTTATTCCTTGAACATTCATATATAAACTGATCTGAAAAACTACCCTTCTTATAATCTCACATCTAAATAATCGTGGAAGCCAGTGGGAGAGGCCTATGTCCAAATGTGGGCTGAGAAAGTGTGATGATATTTAGATGTTATTAAAACAATGTAAATTGATTAATTTTTTTTACCACATAAAGACAGCAACTTAGTATGTTTGACTTGGACCAGTTTTCTATCAATTCAATTACTATGGGCCACACATTCTACGACTAAGTAGTCGACTCAACTAATCAATTTAATTTTCGTATCGAGCTGTTACGCGTTTATCCCGTAGACATGATTTTTAAAACGTTTTTTTTTTATATCGTAACAATTAACAATCTTTTTAACCTTAATTGAAATTATAGGTGGTTTCAAAAAAAGGTATTTTTCTTCGAATTGTGTGCAAATGTGTGATTCGAAAGGTTCGCCAGGCCGCGGTTTGACTTAAGACTGTGGGATCAAATTAAACTCGTTATAAATATTACTATTTATTTGAGGTTAAATACATACATTTAGTTTGTGTAGTTTGTTTTACAGGCAATTACTATTTCAGACTAATGAACAAGTTTCTTGAAGCATCCAAAGTACAAGTTATTGCTAGAATTATTCAGTGTGAATTAACAATTTACTAGGTATTTAATTGTTTTTTTTTTGCATAAAGGAATATTTTAAAACTAGCCTGGCGGTATTTGCTAGTTTGATAGTTTAT
>JAODUI010000007.1:3888128-3904855 GCA_027563995.1 Papilio gigon | reverse complement strand
GACACCGAGTTACACGTGAGTTAAGCCGTTTTATAAGTAGTATAGTGAAATGTCTCACGAAAGTTTTAATAGTTTAACTATACATTTAAATAAGTCCTACACTTACTTATGTATTAGTCTACATTATTACGCTATTAATCTTAGGGGGTGAGTAATTTTATGCAGAAAAAGCCGTACAGGAAACTTATATACTGAAGTAGTTAGTAAAAGTTTGCGGTTTATATATATGTAGGTAAATTTTGTGTTCCTTTTCTAGGTTATTCTAATTTTAAATGGTTAAAGGGACATCTCAAAGCCGCTCATGATAAAACGAAAGTTACCGAAATAAAAGACGAAGGTGCTAACGAAGGAGAATTAAGTAAGATTAATGTTGTGGCAACACTGTCAAAGTAAAATGACAATAGAATAATGGTTAATTTGACTTTTGTGAACCGTGTCTTAGCATATACCTAAAGTATAGTTTGAATTATGAATAATTGTGGATTAAGAAAAATTAAAAAAATAATTTATACATCATCATCAACGGCCCCTGTCTGCCCACTATTGGACATAGGCCTTTCCCGATGCCTTCCACAGTATGCGGTCTCCTGTCCAATCCAGACATTAGATTAAGGTGGATTTCGCCGGGGAGGGGACGCTTAGGTAGTGGAAATTCTCGTTCCCTATGTCCCTTTCTCTGTCGATTAAAGATAGGCAATCTACATATGGAGATATTTACGGGCAAAGGTCACTTAGCTATTTTAGCGAACACAGACCGCTTGCTTACCACCATGGATAATAAAAAAAAAGTCTCGAATATCACAGGCAATGTAAAAACTTTTTTTTTTTTAACTAGACTCTGCAACATCTCCGACTTCATCGCCAGTTGCAAAAAGAACTAGAAGTGCGATAAAAAAGGTCGAAACGGAAATCGAAAAAGGTTTGAATATGAACAGTTCTAAATTCATTTTTCCTAAACTTGAGTTACCATTAATAGAATATATAAATAGAAACATTATTAATTGTATTGGTATTTACTATATAATTACAATTTTGTAAGTAATACGAAATTATGTTGAAATGATTTTTTTTTTCAACACTTCAGCGTCCCCGGAGAAGATTGAACGCACCAATAATATTACTACGAAACTTGAATCTGTTAGTATACGATATTTTATTTGTAGTTTTTTTTTGTAATAATAGTAGATAATATGCTAATGCCAGCTTCACTTCAATAACTCAACTTCAATTCAAAATATATCTATACGTATATAAAGAGTGGAGATTATATATTTATGTGTAAAGATATAACCCAAAAATTTGTATAATTATTTTTCCATTAGAAAGCTATATTATCACTTAGTAACTTAGCCTATATTTATTACTGGATTTTTTTAAATCCGCGCAGAAGTCGCAGGAAAAACTAATCGTATAAAATAACTATACTTGAGATATTTATTAAAAAAAAATCTTTATTTCTGTTCAAAATATGTCAACTACGGTATCATTTAGAACGGCTCGACATTGACTGTGAACACGGAGGTAAAGCAGGAGTGTCTGGACAGCAGTGACGATGAAGCGATCTGGATAGTTCAGACTGTTGGTCACGAGCCCTCGGAGCAGCTGGAGAACTTGCTAAAAGTGGCCACGGTAAGAAGTGGTAGTCAGTATGATAAAGTAACAGCATTCTATATAAGGCAGGCCACACTTATTACCAATGTCGTATTACATTTATATGTCTGTTAGATTCTAAAGGGCGATTACGAAGCGAGGTGTTCAACAATCCTTTCAGTACTCCATTTTAAGTCAGATATCAAACATTTAATATACGCTAGGAAACAGTTGAACAAACTTGATATTACAATTATGATTTAGGAGCCTTCAAGAAAAGAGAACACACGTTCAAAAGCTGGCAACACATGCTGTTCCTCTGGTGTTGCGAATGTATGTCCATGGGTGTATTTAGAGCTTGTGATCCCGCCGCTCCTTTGCCTCTTTCTCATTATAGGGACAAAACTTTTAGTATGAATCATGAGCTGTTGTGTATGTATAGTATCAAACTAAATATAGGAAATTAATTTCCAGGGTGAAGAGAAAGAAGAGAAGAATAGAAAGAAAAATAAATGTATTAGTTGCAGGTATGTATATCGCACGAATTAAGAGGTTTAAGGTCAACTGCGTACTGCCCTCCTGCGTACCTTCACCTCCATTACACCATATTTGGCCAGGTATTTAATTGTTTTTTTTTTGCATAAAGGAATATTTTAAAACTAGCCTGGTGGTTTTTGCTAGTTTGATAGTTTATGGTATATAACCTTTTCTATTTAGTACAATGTCCTTTAGAAACCTTAGTGTTTGTAGCTTATAGATTTCTTTTTTAAATTTAAATTATTTGTTCATAATGATGTTAAAGTGTCGTATGTTTAAATCGGTTTAAAAAACAAAAGTCATAAAAATGATTACACTTAAAATTACAAAACATTAAAATGACTTATAACTTTATTATAATTTATAGACCTAGTGCTGTGTCCTTTTTCTTTTGTTGCCCCTCGTACCAGGCCTTTGAAATCATACGTTTCATTTCATCATCACCAGTTTCATACCTGTAACAAATTATTAAAGTTTTCTGTATTACGAATTAGTTTTTTTTTATAAGAGAAGTGGGCAAAAGAGCGGCGGATCACAAGAGTCAACATCGATGCCCGTCTACAATACTAGATGAACCACAGGAGTGTTGCCGTAATTGCTAATTATCACAATTTAAATAAATATGGTAAAAAAATATTTTTGAAAATGGTAATTAAAAAGCTTTGTCTAATAATAATGATACTTACATATTCTGCATAAGACTCATAATAGACTCCTGTGGGTCCTTTTTCTCCAAGTCATCATTCTTGAAACGGTTGGATTTCTGATCTTCAAACTTTCGTTCTATCTCAGTCATATGAGACCATTTGCTCTTCGGATTCTGCTTTGCCAAGAAAATGACCACCATGTCTGCAATTACAAAAAAAAACGGATCAGTTAAAAAATCTTACTTTTGTAGTTGTCTAGTGAAATAGATAGGAAAGTGCTTTCAATAACTTTTCTAGTAAGATTTAACTTAATAGTGTATTGTGACAAATGTTTTATCAATCAGGAAAATTATGTTAGGAGACAGTAAATATTGAACCAAAGATCTCTTGATTTCAAATTCAGTACTTAATCCACTGTACAGCAAATGCTATTTCATTAAAATTTAAGCTTTAAGGCAACATGAATCTGAGAACATTTAATTTATATCTAGGTACAAAAAATATGCCTTACCAGTCTTTTGCTTCCAGTGGCTCTCACCAACATTGATAGGTTCAAGCAACTTGTTTATGAGCAGGGTATAATCCTTGTTATCCAAATTTTCCACAATAAGTTCCATACTTTTATCTGTCAGCTTACAATAAACCTGTTCTTTAGGCAGGTTTTGTACATTTTTAAGCGTAACAAATACTTTAATGTATTTGTCTGATTGATCCCAACCTGCAATTAAAAAAACAAATTTAGACAGAAAAAAGGATTTTTGCTTTTTTGTTCATTTTATTATTATTATACTTCTCTCCAAGATACAATAGAGCATGTTGCGTAAAGCAGAGTCACATTTCATCATTTTAGTAAATTTATAACTTAAATTGTCATTCTAATTTATACCGCAAATACTATTGTGATCCATTTCAATGACATTATTACCTATAGAAATTTTATGATTGGTTGATAATGAACTCACCATATCCATTTAGTTTAACCTGGTATCGTTTCTCTTGAACTGCAGATGTTGTGGGTATCGGACTAACATCCACGGGAGTGGCAGACGATGTAGCACTATCCCTTAAACTCATCCATTCCGTTTCAAATTTTCTTACTTGAACGGACAAAAGGTCTTGAACTCTCTTTCGTTTAGCTTGTTTCAGTAATATGTTGAGCTCATCAATATCGCTTTTAAGCTGTGAGACAGTACAAATATATGTTAGGCTGTGTGGTTTACATTTAATGAATTAAGTAATTTTCGAATAAGACTCACCTCGTTTATTTTAGACTCTGACATTTTGGGAATAAATATACACTATGACCTCTGTTTGTATTGTTGAATCAAGCGATGAAATGGGTACAGAAGGTAATAAGTATAATCACAATTCTCTTTAATCACTCAATCACACAATAAAATCACAAAGCGGCGAACACAGAACACATCTAATCCTAACTCAAAACATGCGCTTCTGTAACAAGTTCAATAAGTTACGACCATCGACAATTCGACAATTATCGAGCATTTTCTGGAAATTACCATAGACATAAACGTTAGAACGTTTTATTGTACCTATAGAAAATACTTTTTTTTTTGAGTGTCTTGGCGTGGTTACTAGATCGTTAAGCCAATATGGAAATTATCATTTCAATTTCAATGTTTTTATTTCTATTATTCTTTTTTTTATTTTATTTCTTTGTTATATTCGGCTTGACTAAAGTACACGATTTTTTACGTATTTTCGTTTATTAAATGTGAAAAATGTATTTTCGCAATAATTAATGATGCAATATTCATGGAGCAAATAATAATAAAATTTAATGTCGCGACAATTCGACCCAAGATCCACACACTATCACGCAAATTATGGATAGAACACGGGTTTGAAAACATAATTTAACTACAATGATATGAAATAAAGAAAACAGCGTTTTATTGGAAGATTTATAATTTTACATTCAGACTACATATACCGAAGCGCACAATAAATGGTTTCCTTTCGAGGTAATGTACGTTGATTATTACATTTTTAGCCAAGTTTGACCAATATTTCTGGACTGCTTCCAGTTACACAATCCGCACATACATTTAACAATTAACTACAGCTTATTTTAAGTGAATTTACAATGTTGAAAGCAAATAAACAAATTACATTCAAGCTATCCGCGCTTGTTTCGCTTGAAGAAATAGATGAGCAAAACAGCATTTGTTACTTGCCAGTAAGAGATCTTTTTATGAATGACGACAATCAGTTCAATAGTTTTTAAGTCTATTTGATTAAAATGAAACCTTAATAATTTGCAAACTCAATAATTACTGTATTAACAATAAAAAAAATATTTGAACAATAGAATGATGTTCTATTAACAACCAGTAATTTGGATTATATGTAATTTTTCACATACAGAAACATGCCAAGCTGGGGCAATATGCACAATTTATACTAATAGGTTATATAATATGCTTGTATTCAGTTCTTGCGGTTCCTATTGCGGCGCATGTTGGTCTGGCACTGCGGGCAGTACCACTTACCCTTCGGCGGGGCGCTGATGCCCACGCACGGGTAATGGAACCACTCGTATGGGCACTGGAACAATAGATTTATGTTAGAAACAAATTCAGCATATAACTGCCGCCATAAACACTAAGAGTATTCGGAGTCTTAGGATCACTGTAAGGTTTTCAGTGTGGAACAGTGTAGAGTTTAGAACATCAGAAATATTAATCGGTAAATTATTTATATCAATCAAAAAGTCAAAGTGGTATGGACATATGAGAAAAGATGATGAGCACATAAACAAAAAGGTGATAACATTAAATGTGGATGACTATAAAGGTGGAGGCAAACTGAAGAAGTTATAGATGGGTTGCATGAAAGGATATACGTAGGAAGTGTGTGAGTTCAGATATGACTGCTGACAGAGGTTTATGAAGATGGAAGATTAGTACATACTGTGCCGACCCTCTATAGGGAGAAAGGTAGGTTGATGATTTGGACGATCTATGGTCAATGTATATAAACAGCAGCTGTTGTATTAATTTTTCAATATAAAATACATACATCTTGATTGTCGCAGGCGACCATGTCGCCGTAGGAGACCTGGTTGCAGATGCAGTAGCGCGGCTCGTTGGGGTCGTACGTCCACTCCTCCTCCATCGGCTCCTCTATGGTCACGTTGTTCACTACGTTGTTGATGCCACTACAAAAGTATACAATTATTTATTAAACATTTTTTCATACGTAATGTAAGTAAAAAAAAAATTAAGCTTACACTAACCCAGAAATATGGGTCTTTTGTATAAAAAATCTTGATAAATATTTAATTATTATTACTATATACATTCAATACAATTTACCACTTATGTGGTAATGATAATTATATATAAATAAAAATAATTATTGCAGGTTATTATAGCCTGTTTATGTCGATCAGTGTCATCAACTTACACAACAGTAGGCGAAGAGGAGCGGCTGGCGGCCGCGGATATAGTCTGCTGCGCGTGCGCAGCGCCCGATGTCGCGCTATACGTGCTCTTCCTGCACACATACACAAGACATAAACCAACCTTTCATATATTTACACAAGCCTTTACAGCAACTTCATTCAAACGGTATTAAAAAAAAAAAACTTAAGTATATATAGTGCAATGCAACCAGTACTTACTTCTGCTTGTTGTGTCGTTTATTGGAGGAATTGGTGTGCGTATGAGAGGTTGTATGGTGGCCGTGCACGGAGCTGCCCTGGCTGTGACTAGATAATCCGTGACCTGCGAACAACACAAAACGTTAACAAGTTATGTTCTTGATCTACGATCAACACTACCTCTTCTTTAAGAGCCACAAAAAAATTTAACATTAAAACCGATTTCCACTAGCGCCATTAGCCGCCCGACTTATTTTTGAAAGCAACGTATAGTCGACTGTATAAAAATATTCAAATGTTTTGAGATTTTCTCCTATGGAAATCCAGAATAAGAATAAAATTAGAGTAACCATGATCGTGGTGAGTGGTGTGTGCCGCGTGCGCGGTGTGCGCGTGCGCAGAGAGGGCGTGGTGCGCGAGGTCGCCGCCCGCCACCGCCTCGTACGACGCCTTCAGCGACGCCGTGCGCCGCCCGTGGTGCATCTGAGTACACACAATAATAACTAAAACCACACATAATTTACTACATAAATGCGAACGTTTTGATATATAGAGATTTGTTATATACTAACAATAAATGGATAAATAAAAAAAACATTATTATTTGAATACCTGTTGTGTAGCGGCGATGGCCTGACTAGCAGCCACTGCAATAGTGCTGCCGGCGTGACCCAGAGAATACGTGTCCCGACCCAGCACGGCCTGTTTTAAAGTTTTTTTTAATAAGAAATTATGCTCAGGGCTTGACCATGATTCCGACTGGATATAATACTAACCTGAATAGCGGTATCAGTTCTGGATAAGTTTCCATTGCTAGCGTGAGCCCTGGCATCTCTCGTGCCCCAACTATCGCGTCTTTTCTCTGCACGGATTCTATATCTGCTCATTAACATGTGTATGTGACTTTAAAATTATTAAAGATACTAAAGAAAGAAAAGGTTTACATATATAAAATATTTTCTCAAAGAGCACTGTTATCCACAAGCAAGTAAACGACATTTTTTTCTCGAACAGTAAAGAAATAATCTTGCCACCTTTGTAATTTTGTTGTGAAGTTATGCAACAAAGAAATAAGATATTCAAGAAGAAATATTACAATCATTTAATTATGAAAAGTTATTTTACCTGTTTTCCTTATAATGATTATTACTGGATGAGCTCGTATGATTAGTGTTTGTATCCAGGTCTAAAGATCTCTTCTCCAGTAGTTCTGTGATACCCTTGTTATCTGCTTCCAATTCACATTTAAACTTATGTAGCTCTGTGTCTGTAATTACATATTTATTACACAATCAATATGTGTTTTTATTTATTTTTTATTATGGACAAAAAATTATACTATTTCAATAACATATAGTTTAGGATTTTTGTTAAGGATAGTTTTTGAGTTTATTTTAAACATACAATTATTTCTTTTATATATCAATATGACTTATTCACTATTCCATGTCAACAATCTCTATACAAGTGAGTAGCACTAAACAAGTTCATATTAAAATAAAAATACCAACCTAACCGGCGCAAGTATCTATCAACCAAGTCATACATCTGACTGGCCAGTGTAACCTTCTCTTCAGCTTCCTCGAGTGTTTTATTGTATCCTCGCTTGATATCAGAAAATTCTGTGTTTGCCTGATCAGTGTTTATCTCACCGCGACGACATCCACCAAATAGTGTTCTTACTCGTTTCTCTAATGTATCCATATTGTCTATAAATGTTCAAACATTATAAAATTTGCAACAACTTTATCTTTTAATTATATTTACACAAAAATATCAATGATATACTTTGTGAAACTTATGAACTTGAATATCACTTTGAACATAACATTTAAGGTAAAACTTACTTTGCACTGATAAATCCATTTCCCTCATTTCGGTAAATCTGTCTCGAAGCTCTTGAGGAAGATGCTCAATCACTGCAAGTACAAAATCAAAACAGTAAAAAACACTTCCAAAATTAGGGTTTGATTTTTTTCAAATATTGGCGCCATCAAATAATATTGATCTATATTCGTTAATGCCAACCGTAAGCAAAAATATATGGCGTCATTGCTGTTAGAACAAAGAACTCACTTTCCAGATAATCCTCGAGATAAAGCATTTTGGTGAGTATTTACACAATACTTATATACTCAATCGCTTTAAGAGAAATAAAGGCTTTTAAAATTATCAACAATTCAGTAAATACGTAATAAATGCACACGTTGACGTGTAACTGCGTCGTGTCACCTTTTCGTATAAACAAATTAGTGATGTGCTGTACTGTGCACGTGTTATGCGCATTATCGAAGTTTTATTTGGCAGCAACCTTGGCATTATTAAGAAAAAACTATGCAATGAATTTATGCACTGAGTAAGATTTTAACAAAAAGAATCAGATAATTAACAAACATAGATAAATTGTGTGACAATTAAAAAAAATGTCATTATAGAATTGTACTTTCGTTTACGGTTATAGTCGTAGACTCATAAGAATTATCAGAGAAGTCCATTATTAAATATTATGTTATTTCTGTAGTGTCAATGTAAATATTTACTTGCATTAAAAATTGTAAAATATGCACTTATCTTTTTTTCGATGTCATACCGTACATCACTACCAAACGCGTCTACCAACCTTGTAAAAACTTCGATGGGTTGAAAGGATACGTTCAGATTTGATATTCACAGATGTTTTAAATTTTGTCTTTTACAGAATATACAATGATTCGTAGACCATTAACGGAAATAACACTAAAACTAGACGATTTACAAGAATACGAAGCAATGCGGCGAGATCAAGGAAATATTTCATCAAGAAATGAAATGTCAGAGACACCTCGGCCTCTTGGCAATGGAACTAAGACAACCGAAGAAGTACACAACAGAATTGGTTATGCTCCTAAAAAGAAATCGAGTGGGTCGAGTACAACATAAATCAAGTTTAAAAGTAATTTAACATTTTCATCATCATAAACCTCAACTTTAAATATATTTGCGAATTTATTAATAACAAAGATTTATTCCAGCTTACCTACAAATTCTTCAAAAAAGTTTAAAAACTTCTTTTTCGTTTTAATTTATTTTAGATTATGATTAATCAAGTTTTTGGCGTCTAAACATCTGCCATTACAATCTAATTACTATTTCACCAAGCTTAACAACTGCTAGTGAATGTTAAATTCCTTATAAATGTTAAAATAGCATAAGGGAATAAAAGGATTAATGAGTTCTAAAATAAACTTCAGTAGTACTTGTATGTTTATTTGCAAAATATTAACACTTCTATTATAAAACGTGATTAAGTTAAATACATTACAAAGTGTCTAGTAATATGTAATACGCATTAAATAAGTAATGAAAGCCCAAAATATTTTTTAATATTTCAATCATACATATAACCTATAGATGCATAAACTGGAACGTAAAACATAGGGCGAAATGAAAAAACCTCGGAAACCCTTTTGTTGGAGTAAATTTCTTTAATGTTGTCGTTCCAAACAATTGACATTTTGAAAATCAACACGTGGTCAGACGTCAAACTTGAACGATATACTCATTTATAGATTATATATGATTTTGTAAATTAAAGGAAGAGTTAATGCTTTAATTTGTTAGGTTTCGGACTTGATACGTAGTCTGGATATTTCAAGTCATTTTCTTGTTTCTTCAAATTTCGCTTACGCCAAACTATGCAGAAAATTCTGAAAAATTTTTGAAACGTTTTTTAATTATTTTTTTAAATCATAAGTTTTGGAAATCGCGTTTTTTTTTTGATGATGACTGGTTCGTAACCTACTTTGGTGGGGTTTCACCAACACACTTTGTTAAAATGAAGGGAAAAAAATGAAGAAATTTGAAGGAAAAAATATTATAATATTTACCTCAAAGTAAGAAAATATAAAATCTCAGCTACACTGAGAATTGAGAAACCCATAAACAATCCTAAAAGACCTCCGCAATTCGCCAAGAAGTCAGTTTGACCATAGAGTTCGGATCGTCTAGAAGTGATGAACTGTGCTTCTTTGAAGAAAATCATAACACGAGCAAATTTCTGGCTGGAAATAGATGTAGAATGAAAATATCATTGATAACTAAGTTATAGTTTCTTTGGTGTAAAGGGGTGTTCAAAATTTATGTTTTCCTTTTTTTTTAATTCAAATTTTTTAAAATCTACATAAAAAAAATAAAAGTATCGTTCGTGGGAAATTCACAGATAATACAATAAAATCAGCAATAATCCTTGTTTATAATTGGTGTAAATTGTAAGTTATTTTTACTGGTACCTTAAAAACACCATTTATAATGAACTTACTCAAGAATATCTTCTCCGATGGTAATATTAAAAGCGGTGTACAACGCCTTCCAATCGTAATCAGCTTGCGAGGTTTCTGCTTCATATTCTATGGAGGTACAGGCGGGCAGACATTTGCAGCGAGACGCCACCTCTCTGGCCACACCTAACGTGTCATTCTCATTCGATTCCTCTTCCAACCTGGACTCTATAGCTACTGTTACTAGTTCCACTAAAAATTAAGAAACAAATCGACCAAAATTATTCTTAAAAGTACGTAACGGAAATAATTACCGAAATACAAGTAATGGATAGATTGAAAACTTATCCGATTAACCTATCAAAACGCGGGCATGACACAAAAGAAAACCATCTTCCTCAAACTTAATGTGGTATTAATAAATACACCATCTTAGCATTTGTCGATTAAATAATTCAGAACAAGGAATTCTTTATCAATTAAACCAGTAAAACTTTCGTGAGACATTTCACTTTACTACTTATAAAACTGCTTAACTCACGTGTAAATCGGTGTCAGTACCGACTAATTTCGAGCCCATCGGTGAGCGACGGGCCGCGAACGCACTATAATACCGATCCTACTCACCCTGAAGATGAGCCCCCGAATGAGCTCGAAACTAGTCGGTTCTGACACCCATTTACACGTGAGTTAAGCCGTTTTATAAGTAGTATAGTGAATTCTTTATCATTAACAATGAAACTAGAACAATCAAAGAAATTGGCGACTAGTTAATAAATTTACTTACTTTGAGATTTTTTTATGCAGGCAACACTACCAGCGTTGCAAACGGTCATGCCGGGGCCGTCTAAAATAAAAAAAATAGGTTAGATGAATCGTAACAGTTGCACAATGCACAATACTATAGTCTGTATTCAACTCACGCGGCATGCCGAAATGAACGCAGCCGCAACGCGCATACGTGAAATTCGTCAAACATTCCACTTCACAATTGGCCTGGGTGTAAACTTTGTAGTAACGAAGGTAACGCTCACTCGGGAAGTAGCATTGTCGTCTATAAAGCGGAATATTCAATTAAACAATAAAATAAATAGAAGTAACACACAATAACGTTTTTGTGGTCACTTAAACTCATTACAAATATTGGTCATAGAAAAGATTTCGTAATGAAGAAGTGAATTAGGACTTCAACGTTGTCTGTAAGTGGGCAAGTCAAATAAATTAGAACTATTAATTTATAATCAGTCAGTTACATGTTTGATGTTATTAGCAATGATATAACACTTGCACTGAGGGAAGGTAGGGCTTGAGGCCGTCGGAAGTGGTCATCATCTTGGGTCTGACGGCGACCACAACCTCCTGGGACAACGGCGACCGGAAATATTGCTGCGACAAGCGTGGTAACTCCGCCGGGTTGTGGAGAAGTATCTAAATAAAATCTTGGTGATTATTTCCACTTAGCGAGCAGCATGCGGCAGCATATTGTTACCGCCGGTGGAAGAGTACAATAAAGGTCTCGTGCATTTAGCCGCTAAGTAAAAATTGAAAAAAAAACAAGTTGTTTATCTGTAATTCTTCTCATAAAAATTGATTGTTTTTTGTTTCAAACACACTTTTATTTCCGTTTTTTTTAATAGTGACAAATTACACTTTTGTTAAAGCCAAATGCCCAAAGTAAAAAACTTACACTATTTTTATTAGTTGCTTGTATCTATCGTAGCTCGGGTCGGATAATTAGTCAAATTTAACATACCTTAAAGCCTTGCACGGGCCCTTTGCAAAGATAATCCAAATCGATCTCCTTGGTTTGTAATAAAAATGTCAAGCCGGCTTTCGCACCGTACCCCTAATTACACATTTGAATTATTTAAAAAATTGTAAGCAAAATAAAATACATAACACATTATTTACAAGCGAACAGTTACCGAGCCTCTATGTGGGTAGGTCTCCAGTGGCGCGGACGGTGGATATCCTTCCTCCAAGGACCATCTCTGAACGTTATCAGATGTTGTAGAATTAATTATATTACTTTCTAGGTATTGATACTCTTTGTGTAAGCTGAAAATTATATTACCAAGAAAGCAAACTTCAGACGCGGGACTTCTATCCTTACTTGCTAAAAAATATTATTATATTTATGCCCAATCAAAAAACATAGATAAAGAATAGATAATACTTCTCTGTCCTAAATAAATCTTCAGCACTCAATGTGTTAAATGTGTAACAAACGCCATCTTCTGTCAATATTGGTGAAAAGAGATTTGTACAACTGTCTTTGGGCGTGTCTTTCCATTTGCAGCCGAAGAAAAATTCTGATATATTCGGTGACACCTTTAAAATAAAAGATTACAATTTTATTAACAAAATGCTTATACACGATTTTGGTTTATAAATAAAAACTTTGTTATTTGTTTTTTTTTAATTTCATTTAATAATATTAGTCAAAAACCTGTTTCAAATTTTCAACGGTTGCATTCCCGTCAGAGAATTTGCGCCCTCTAGCGGGAGCCAAATGATCGTCGCAAACCAACGTGATGTCTTCAAACAAATTCCTCCTAAATTATGAAACAAACATATTGTTTATGATTTATTCGGTGACTCTTTTCGTCAATTGAATACATTACGTTTATTAGTTCTTTATAGCTATTTACGGGTCTAATTATTTTAATACGAATTAATGGTATTTTGGAAAAATTGTAATGAATATTTTTGTAAATTAATTTGTTTCCTATAGAAATAAAATTAAGAAAAACATACTCTTCCTCGGTCATTTCCATGTATGTTTCATTGTTTTTATATAGATGGTAGTATTTTGTAAAATTGAATCTTGTTTGTAATGACTTCGTTTCGAAGCAGACGGTTACGGCGGGGTAGGGTATCTGTAATAATATTATTAAATTCAATCGACTTCATGTCGTTATCCTCGTGCCATGAGTCATATACAAACGACACAATTAAACATTTTTCTGAAATGGTATTAAATATAATCTGGGGTGTTTATACTTTTTTTTAATTAATGCGAAAGGCGGAGAACCGCATACCGCGGAAGGCATTGGGAAAGGCCTACGTCCAGCAATGGACGAACAAGGGCAGTTAATGATAATTTTTAAGATGTTCAGAGACCCTCCTCATCTTCAAAATTGTCTATATAAATTAGACATTTATTTAGTTAATTTATGTAATAATCAAATTTGAAGCTTGATCGTCGATAGAAAAAAAAATATGTTGAGATAGAGACACAAAAATGATAACATAGCCATGGTCGGCTTTACGCGAAGATTACGGTGGAACCATTGATCGTTGCAGTGATCATTCCCTCATCACCCTTACCTAGTATACTAAATTACAGTAACGAGACGATCATCATCTTGTGGTAATTATTATTTGTGTTGTTATATAGTTTACATATGTATATAAATACCTGCCAAACCGGAGTAGAGTTTTCGGCAAAACTGACTATAACTGGACTCTCGTTCCATTTTATCCAGACTTTTCTTATCAGACCAGCGCAGAGGACTACGCAGCAAGTAAACATAAACAACCAGAAAAGCCTGAAGACCAAAATAATATTTTATGACCGTTTGGACTTTTTCAATTATGACTACATTATTACTACGTGAATAAACTATTTAAACTTTCGTGAGACATTTCACTATATTACTTATAAAACGGCTTAACTCACGAAATCCCCCGATATAGAGCCCCCGATGGGTTCGAAACTAGTCGGTACTGACACCGATTTACACGTGAGTTAAGCCGTTTTATAAGTAGTTATACTACGTGAATAATTTATTTCAGCCTAGTTTTCGACTTCCGAGCGAAATTAAAAAAAACTTACTAAATAGCCTATGTGCTTCCAGACATTTAATGGAAATTTCATGGAGGTCCGGTTAAAGGTTTTAAAAATACCTTATAACAAATATCTATCTATCCATCAAAACTATTGGATGGAGAAGGAGGGAAAGGAGCGGCTGGATCACAAGGATGATCATCGACGCCCATGGACATCTGCAGTACTAGGAGAACCTCAGGAGCGTTGCCGGCTGTTGAAAACTGTTGTTAAATGTTAACTTACTTTTCAGTAGCAGTCCGTTCTTTCTCGCCGATATACTTCAGTCCATGCAGATTAGAGTTGGCAGTGTAGTCTATCAAATATTCTTTAATCGTAAACCGTTTACTTCTTTTAATAGTTCGTGCTTCATGACTTTTCTCCAAATCATTTTCAGCGTGCCCAACACTACTCGATCTGAAAGCAAGGAGTTTTATTACGTTATGTTTCTTTTTTTGTTTTTTTTTTCGAGTTACTAAATAGACAAAGACCTCGAGTGTCGCTTCATGCTGTCCAGGACGAACTGATGTAAATCGCATAATGCTTTTTGTATGCTTTTATTGGGGCTTGGTTTTTTAACTGGATAGCACCATTAGGTACATCCCTAAGGACTTGACTGCCAATTATGAAATTAAAATGTATACACAGAAATATTAACATAACAAAACATTTGAACATATACCCCCCAGGGTTGTACAAACACAATTACCATTTAATATTTTAAGCTACTTTTTTTAATGAATAGTCTCTCCATACCTGGCTAGTTTTACGTAGGACATTAAAAAAAGTATACAAATAGAAAAAAAACAGATGTAGACAATGGCGACAAATGAATTACATTTAGATTTTAATATAAATAAACATACAAATTAAAATATATAGTTGACAACCCTATGTTATATGCGTTGCATGGGTGTAACTGTATTCGAAATTTAATATTAGGTATTACTAAATGACTGTTTCATTCACATAATACTAATATTAAAGGCCCACCTATCTTTTGACAGTCAAATTAATTAGTATGATGGAAATTAATTAAATAATTCTTTTTGACATTTGCCTATTATAAAATATATATAACATGAACAAGTATTGATTATGACTACAATTATATCGGCTGTCATAACATGGGAATCAAAGCACGTACTTAAAGCTAACGCTAAAACCCACCACCATCTAAACTCTTGTGAAACACTGACAAGTTAAGTGGAAATTACGAAAAGACGGAAATAAAAATTCTATGGTTTCTCTAGTATTTCTGATGACTATGGACGTCGTCGGTTGTTTTTCGACCGAACCTTTGCCCTCTTTTCTAAAAAAAAATAAAAAAAGAATACTACACCTAGAAAACTGAACACCGGCACAATTCGACCTTGTTAATAGATTGTTAATGTATCCAATGACATAAATATTCTATAAGATGGTGCCAAAGGTGGAAATCAAGGCCTTCAACTCTCACATCGACACGCTTTGTGATTTAGTCCTTATTTTATTTTATACTCTCAGTCTAACAGAATAAAGTAAATGATTTGAGTTTCAAGATGTATTCATCGTCACTTCATAGCGACCTTAAAGGTGGGATCATGCCTACCCTAAGTCAGCATTGTTTAAAAATCACTAGTTCTTAAAGGACAACATTTCGAAAAGTACTAATCTGAGACATTGTTTGATTATTTTATGAAACAGTAGCTTTAGATTTCAGACATATTTCATTTGTTTTATCATATTTGAGAATGTAAACATGTACAGTCGCAACCGTTCGCGGTATTCCTCTTAAAAGAAATGCTCCAGCCGGAAACTCCGCCCTTTCTCACATATTAACGAATAAGAAGCATCAAAAACCGGGATAATAGTAAAAAGTAATTAGTCGTTCACCTCCTCTGAACACTGACTGACTTTTTTTCTTACAAACGTATTTAAAAACTGCATCCTATTCACTTTTTTTCCCTACTTAAGGAGTCAAGGTATCAATTAATCAATTGTTTTAGTGCATAATAAACAGTATTATCATTTCATTCGTACTCTACGACTCAATACATACGAAACGTTCAAGCGACTGTAGCTTTTACGGTGGAACATCGCGAACGGACGCTTTTTTAATGAATGATTAGTAAATATCGATTATGGACCGATGATCTGGTTAAGTTTGCGGGACCATCCTGGATCAGGGCGGCCGAGGACCGATCGTCGTGGCGATCTTTGGGGGAGGCCTACGCTCAGCAGTGGGCGACATGTGGCTGATA
>JAODUI010000007.1:3830309-3888028 GCA_027563995.1 Papilio gigon | reverse complement strand
GCCCCCGATGGGCTCGAAACTAGTCGGTACTGACACCGAGTTGCATGTGAGTTAAGCCGTTTTATAAGTAGTATATTACTAATGCTTTTTGTTAACTTTAATATTTTTTTGTTAAACGAATTTAAAAGAAGAGAATCAGTCTATTTCAATAATATTATTCACACAAATTCTGATTTGATTTAAAAATTATCAGAAGTTATTTTGATGGATTTTTTAAAGCATTGGTGACGGTCCAGCAGTGGACAAAGGCTGATGACGATGATTAACTTTGAATAATCATAATTTAATATTATTGCTATTGTAAGTATACAGAAAACATAATATGAAAGAAACAGTTGTTTCAACAGATAATGATCTGTGAACACGTGTACACAAGAATAATTGCATCTTACATTGTGGAACTAAGCGGTATCAAAATTAACTACAATTTACAGTTACAGCAAATGTAAATGTTAAAACGCAAAAAGATATGTAATTATATGTAAAAGGATTAATATTCGTTCTCTAGTATATTTTTAATAATATAAGCAAATTAGTTTATGAGATTACAAAAGTCTTTATTGAATTATTAATGTAATTTTTTATACGTTTTTAAAATACATTAGAAGAGTAACAAAAGAATGAATAGAAGAAAAATAAATTGGTATTCGATGATAATTGTAATTGCTGAGATTTTGGTACACGAAATTTTATCAGAACAGTATGCCAGTTTAGTTGAATAATAGATATCTAGGTACCTATACTCATCACTTTACATAGTAAGTGATTTTTTTTACGCCACACTTGACTATTTAAAACATTTAGTAGTGTCTATCTCGTTCTCTTGTTCGCGATGTTTTGTATCGTTTAGGAAGAAAGCGAAAGTGTTTGTGACGAATTGAATTAGCAGTTTGAAACAATTTTGTCTATGCGACGTCGCTGCGAGGCATCGATTATTTGATAAGTGGCATTGTTATCGGTGTACGAGGTGCCGCGCGGAGCGGGGGCAGGGGGGCAGGGGGGCAATGAGCACGTGCAGACCTTCCGCCGTGATACGTCACGCGCTAATGATACCATACTAATAAATATTGACATAGGCTTTTTATCATGATAGTCTTTTAGATGACGATTCTATAACAGCCTTTCATTTTTTTCTTAAAAACATTTAGGTACTTTCCTAAACAAGTCGTTACATTACAATTGTTGTTTAAATATTTGAATAATATCTAAATTAGATGACAGAATGAATCTGTCACCATGGTCTTCGTGAACGATAAGGTGTGGAAGTTAACAATTCAATTAAATTTATTTGAGGATAAAGAAATAAATTTCTAATTTTCCGATTTTCAACTCCATTAATTGGATCAAACTGTATGGATTTATGTGACGTTATTTGTCATATGAATTAATGTCCTTAATAATACTTATGTTAATTATTCAACATCTTAATTCACTTAATAATATAAGACGTTGGTATTAAGTGACAGATTTTTATGCAAAACAAATGATTTTGTTAGTTTTTGCTTTGTGATACAGATCTATCTCACGTCACGTTAATTTGCGAATTGCTAATGTCTTAAAGACTCCTTCTGTCTAGCCACATTAGTTCCTAAAAAGCTTTCAATGTATTATTGTTAGTAGAAAATTGTAATCGATTAATAAAACAGATTAGAAATCTACAGACGATAAACAAATACAAATGTATATATTAATTTTCGTACTTTGTTATAGTATTTTGTTTATCGGAGACCTAATTAAAACTTCTAGGTTAGGTGGTAATGAAAACTCAAGGTCATGTAACTCAAGAACTGTATTTCGTTACTAGAGAGAGAGGCAAGATATAACATAGACATGACGAAGAGAGATAGATATATGTATCTGGCGACCGTCCGTTATTTTTGTAAAGATTACGCTAGCGCTTGACCACGATCTCATCTTATGGTATGAGTGACGAAGGATGGTACACGCTACTAAATAAGTGTCTATTCATCCTGTAAGTGTAATTAGTACCTATAGCAGAGATAACAGAATTTTCAGTGTTATAGTGATCGGAGCCATGGTAATTTTTTTCCGTTTGATTACGAGGAGCATTGTCGTCGTAGTGCGCCGGTACGTGTTGCTTATCTGTGTATTGCATATCATTATCTGAAGCGTTCAGCCAGTCATAATAGTAATGAATACGAACACCGCCAAATGGAATCTATATAATGATATCGCAGTTTGTGATTCTTCACACTCATTGCTTATATTAAATACCAGAAAATACGAGTATTTTCTATAGATAACATAAATCGATAATATGATAAATTGCATATTATTAAAACCACATTATATCTCAATTCTAAATGACACAAATGCGGTTTTTCAAATCATGAATAATGTTGCCCTTGACATTGTATGTACTAAGCAATTTGATTACAGTCGCAATCAGTGTTTGAATAAGGTAAGACCAAACATATTTGATTATTTATCGTATGATAATTTTTACTAAAGGAAAAATAAGGTTAGATTTCTGTAATATGTCATGATGTGGCGGCGAGCTCTATCATTTGTGATGCTTGTTGAAGTATCTCGCATCTCTGGTTAGTCTAACTGAAGTATTGTTGCTGTATATATTAACAACGTATTGTCTACTGAAACTACATAAAAACTCCTTCGAAGATATATTAATATTGAATAGGATGTTATGTTATTTAAGATGCCGATTGATATAAATAACAGGAACACGTTCCAATGTTTACCTGACCTAATACTTAACATTCACAGAAGACCAACAATAAAACATTAGAACGTCACAAAGAACAAAGCAAAATTTCGCTTGTACAGAACAAAGATTAGTACTAATAAATAACTGTGTCGTTAATATATGGGAAACGGCGTTTTAACGCGTGAAGATCTTTGTAAATTATTAGCCAAGGCGGTCGTGTGTGCGCCAACCTTGCGAATTGGCTGCATCGGTGCCGTGTGCGCGTGCCACGGCACATTGACACACGGCAACAGGAAAAACTAGACGTACAACCCTACCATAACTCGTCAACTTTGTACACATGATCTATTGTAATTGTATATTACGCAACGACGTCACACAAACAATCTTTAGCACTCCGACACAACGTACATACGAATTGTTGAAGTTCTGTTCTATAAAACATCTTTTGACAATGTCTCTAGTTAATGATTATCATTATTGTCACATGGTCGTTATTTGAAGATAAAAGTAAAGATAATTTCCACGGTTTTGTAAGCACAGTGTTGTTATTCAGAATTTAAAAACAATTGTCCGAAGAAAGGAAGGTTCGCTATGACCAATGATTAGTCTCAACAGTGTGGGAGCGCGCGTGAGAACCGGCCACTTTGTTCTACGGCGCTCGGCCATTCTTCAATTGAATCGATTCTATTCCCATCTTACACCTCACTCGGAGAATATTACTGGTATAATGCCAACTCTCTTTATATAATCGATTTCTATTCGACTCTGAAGTAATCCTACCACAGGGAAATCGTAATTTGTTATAACGCCTATCGACTCAACATAATTTAATAACATTTAAAAATATTGATGTCTGATAAATATCTATTACGTTTTCTAATTTTAATTTTTGTAAGCAGATGTTTATTTTAAGTTACATTTATTGTTTTCCTCACCTCTTAATACCGTCGCGAAAATTACGGAAATGGTTGAACGCGGAAAGTGAAAAGCATCGAAGAAGGTCAAGTCCTTAAGTTCTCATTCTTCCTTGAGAAAAATCAGCTATATAAATACTTTTAGTAACATAAGAATCAATTACTACAATTGGAGAAAACTTGTAAAGTGTGCAAACCGTGTTTTAAATGTCATTGAATAAATTTAAAATTATTTTTTAATAATAGTTGTATCTCGATAAACACGGTCACATCCTGTTGATAGTCATTCAACTATATCTTTGTAAAACTACTGGGCATTTAGTCGACCGTCTACACGGAAATTTTGTCAGCAAGGTCACTTAAGCTTCATCATTAACAACTTGTTTTACTTACACGAAAATACTTAAAACAATTATCAACTTATGCGTCATAATATTAATATTTCAGATGACATATCAGTTTTATAGTAAATCGTAGTTTTCAATAGGAATCTTGCTTAGATTTTTAAATATTTTCGTAAACAATAACACGGAATAATCTCGAAACAAAGTGATCAGTTTAGCGAGAGTACGTCAAATGGTTGTGTGGTGAATTCACACAGTCCAAGTCTTGAGTATACAGTGGTCAGTACGCGGCGACCGTGACCGCGCACCGACAACACCTACGCCACGCCGCAGCCAGCCGACCTGACCCCCGCTCAAACACGACCCACATTCCAAAATACCAGCCAGGCATTACAACTGAGCTCAAGATACGCTGGATAGACTTCGTGCTCTTCACGCCTACACATCGATGGCGCCTTTTTGCCTACTAATTAAACCTATCGGTCTTTGACACGAGATCTTGGTTATTTGTACAGCTACTCGATTAGAATGTATCACTCGGTTTGGTCCAGCTATTGTTTTAATCTGTTAAAATGTTTCCATCATTTCTATTTAGACAATATAGTTATTATTATGGTTTAAATTTCATGACTGATGTTAGCTGGTTAGTTAACAGGGGTCTATAGAGAAGTATAATTAGGTTTGACCGTTTTCTAATTAAATGACATGCTATATTTTCTCTCATAAGATACAGAAACTTTCCATTACATGAAGGTAACATTTGCTTATAAAAATCTTGTTAAATTGATAGCATATGCAACAGTAAATTCTTGTTACTTATTATAACAGAAGAAGCGTCGGTATATAATAATTCCCCATCACTAATCGCGAATTCCTTGTAAACAATTTATTACTCATATCAAAGATGAAGTGATATCATTAGTGGAGCGGAACTTTAAACGGATTAACATGTAGTTGTTCTTTTTCTCACAGAGGGTATGAGTTAGCGATGCGATTACGTTGATGGTTTTATACGACGTTGTGCGGTTTACGTCTGACTTCAATAGTTGTTTACAGATCCGTTCGTCGGCGTGGTATAGCACAGGAGACACGGCGACGAACTTAAAATGTTTCATTTTCAAATAAAGGATAGTTTTAAAGTTGTATTTTATTATTGCCTATCAACACTTGGAATTATAAATGTTTTATTAAGCTTCGACAAAGTGGCGTGTGGTGATCATGTATATAGCAATAAAGAAAACAAAAATAGGTATGTTGTTTAGAAGTAATTAGTAGTACACCGCTGACTTTAAACTATTTTCGCATTAATTAATTTATGAATTTGTAAAGCATAGCAAAGATTAACTGGTCAGTCTAATATATGGTTAATATATCCAATCTGTTATTGCCTATTAAAAAATAATACAATTATACTTATAGTTTGAGAAAGAATACAAAATCGCTTTTTGTTTTTCACTTGCGCTCGCTGCAACGGATATGAGGTCTCACTGGCCATGACCGGCAATCGCGAGACGAAGTATGTAGGTGACCTCACGGGAGAACCTTCGACTTTTTGGTTTTAAGTATTGACATCTTCACAAAGTTAATAAAAAAAATTGTACGATGTAATTAGTATACAATACGAATCAGATTACAGTCTACATTATAAAAATAAACGAAGTATAAACTAAGTTGCCTTAATTTTTTTTTATAAAAATAAAAAGTCAGTACAAAATTGATTGTCTTTTAGTACCAACGGTGACGTAAGCTAGTAATGTGAAATTCAATTAAAATCTCACACTGAATTTAATCTAATTATTGATGTGTCCTTCATTTCGTCATTTATCTATTGCATTCCTTTAATATAAACATATTTTTAACAGCATAAACCTAACAACCGTTTAGCAGAGTTTTAAGGTCACTGACCTCTGTTAAGGGTAAGTCGATTTTAGTTTTCATTAACAATTCGAATAAATGTGAAACAAGTGAACGATGATTAACTTTTCTTCCCAAGAAGTTGCTGTGATTATACATTAACCTGAATAAAATTAATAATGTAATCATACTATTAAAACTTTCGTGAGACATTTCACTATACTACTTATAAAACGGCTTAACTCACGTGTAAATCGGTGTCTGTACCGACTAGTCTCGACAGTCCCACTCACCCTGAAGAAGAGTCCCCGATGCACTCGAAACTATTCGGTACCGACACCGATTTACACGTGAGTTAAGTCGTATTTATAAGTAGGTAACATATAATTATATAAAAAAAAATATTATAATATACTAAGACGCAAAAACGTGAAAGTCCATTCGCAATTCGCAAAATGTCGACGAGTTGACATTGTATAATATTTACGTAACGCGGATCGTTATGGCATTGTAGTGCACGTTTCGCAACGGCTGCATTTCAAAATACAAATTTTGCAACGATCCTGCGACACACTATTATCAATTACGTATCTTCAAGTGCCCGCTTACGAGTTAGGCAATGTTACGTGTTACAACAAAATAAGAAATCTCGATAAAAATAATAAATTCCATGACATTATTTAATATATTATGTACAAATACACAACGTAAATATATATATACGTATTCAGAAATAATATTGCGACCAACAAAATAAGACAGTTTCACTATGTTATTAGCAATAATAACGTGAGATGCATTGTTAACAACAATAACCAATTTCATACATTCGTAACGTTAAACATTATGATGACACAAAATTTGAAAAAATCTAGTTTAATTTTAATCATTAAAAAACAATATTTTCACGGTTACTCAACACTAAAGAATAGCCATATCGAAGTGGACCGAGTCCGCCATCTCATCTCATCGTCAATTACGATGTTCAACTGGTCTTGCAGTTTTAGTACGACTAACATAACAATAGTTAACACTGATGTAAGTGAAGGAGGCACGCGGAGCTGCATGCCGGCCAACGTGATGTTGATCATCACGTGCCGAGACGTGTTATAGGAAACGCACGGAGTAACAATAAGTGATAAGAAAATGCTTCGTCGAAACGAAATTAACGGGATTTTATATATGATGACAGGATAATTACGTATTGTATAACATTCGATCTATGAGATACCCAAGTAAATTATCGAAGGGTTGTAGCTGTTACTGCTTATTCCTGACTTTATCACTCATTTGTTTATAACCAATACTCGAAACTGGCGTCAGTGTAACTTATACTAGCAAACCTTCATTTGTTTCACGAGCAGCGTGAGAAACGGATCTTTTTTTGTTTTTTTTTTTGTCTTGTAAACGTCATCTTGTAAACAAAGATTTTCTAAGACGTAACGACTATTCAAAACACATTACAACGAGTTAATAATTACTCGTATAATAGAATGAAAATGTAGAATACTTAGACTGGCTAACAATATTGTCAATTGTTTATGAATTTCGGAAGGTTTCAGTGCATAAATCGATGTTAAAGACATGTCTATAATAACAGTCTTATAGACGTGAAATTGTTTACAAAACTTTGTTTGAATTCCTAATTTTTATTGAATAATTTTCATTAAAAAATACATTTATCGTTTCTTTTAAAATAAATAATTCATAAAACATTTTTATACATGGTTAAATTGATAAATGTTTGTACTACATCATAACTGATCGGAGATCTTAATTATACGGTGTTGAAACACTGCTTTATAAGCTTATAACTATTTTTAGTAACACCAGATGCTAGATAATAAATCTCGTATGCACGTGACCATTTACGGTCCATACCAATAACTGTGTGTGAATTTTTATTTTATTGCTTGTCGACGATACACTGACATTTATGTTTTTTTTAATTTTGGTAACAACGTACTAACACTAACTAATTAGAGTTGCAGCGACCCGAAGTGGATCTTGGCCTCTGACGATAAAAGTCGCCACATATGTCGATCCCGCGCCTTTGCGACCCAGTCCTGGACTTGCAGCTCTCTTGGGTCTTTTTTTATACCGTTTCTCCAGCGATACCTGACCAATTGACCGTCGACCGCTTGGCCGTTCCAAGACGTTTAACACTAGTAACAAAGTGTATTTAGTAAATATAAAACTGATAATACGCGTATTCATCCGGTGTCGGGACCGATTAGTTTCGAACTGTGCTACAGCTCTTCTTCAAGGTGAATGGGATTGGAATAATTAAATAACTTAAGTACTGTCATATAAAAAATACATATGTTAACTTCTTGGGACGGCCAACAGGACGGACCACTTGGTCTCCGTCCTGTTGGCCGGTCCAGGTGTCGCTGGATATACAAAAAGAACTGAGAGTGCTGCAAGTCCAGGACTGGGTCGCGATGGCGCGGAGTCGAGTTGTGAAGACTGTTATTGTTAAAGGCCAAGACACGCTTCGGGTAGCTGCGCCAATCTAGTTAGTTCTTTTAACTTCTAATGTTTACTAATGTCAACAACACATCAATCTATTTTGATGTTACTTCAGTTAATCTTCACCGGGACAAAAGTTTAGTATTCAAATTTATTCGAGCAAAAAAGTATAGTTCGTAATGTTATTAATTAATTATGATTATTCAGTATAATAAACGTTACGTGTTGTCAGAACAACTAGGTCGTTTTGTAATTCTTTCCTGTTTTGGGTTTAGGCGATCTTATCGTAGAATTTTAATTGCACTGTGAAAAAAAAATGTGTACTAAAATAATTGGTTTAATATTAAAAACAAAGGATTTTCTAATCGCGTTCTTTAGTGTATTCATCAATCAGCTTTCGTCTGTCTACTATTGAATATATGTCTATCCCAATGTCTTCCGCAGTACGCGATCTTCTACTTCTCTCATGCTAAAACTTCTCGCATTAACTTGGTCTTGGCTTGAGAGAGTATCCCACACTTCTCGTCCCCTTCCGTTGCCTATTTCAAGGATCTTAATGTAATCTTTAGTATAAATGGTCGCGCCGCACATTTGTCCTCGTCTCTTATAAAAAAAAAACAAGTACGTTGTACCAGTACCAGCACCTCCGTGTTGTTTATTTTTATTTATTTTAGGATGTCTTAAAGAACCTAGACCGTGACCTAATCGGTAACTATCTTAATTTGCATCTTCTATATTTTAACAGGTTATAGATCACTTTACACGACGGCGTTTCATGTATTTCACATCGGAAAAATGTTCGTCGACGGACAGAATGAACTACAGCGGGCTATAAATAGTAAATATTTATATAACAATTATCGCTACACCGCGAATACCTCATATCGTATTGCTAAGGCTCTATAATAAGTGTAAATTAGATAAGTACCTTGATAATGCTTGTCTTGCAAAGATACGATCTGTTTAACTCCATATCGAGCACGTAATGGATGCGATGTCACACTATTCAGTGGCAGTGTTCGGTGTCGTGGTGCGGACGGCGGTTTGTACGTAATCGTCCGACGGCGCTATGATATCATATTTGTTGAACATCTTGGTCACGCCTGCTGTGTTCCAGACATCAAGGCTTTTGTCTTATTTGGACATTGGTAACTTCGTTTTACCGTGAATGTATCGCTTTTCCATCGTTGCGGTATTATCCATAGATAATTGTTGAAATTCACCATGTTTTTCACCTAGATTGTTGAAAATAGGTCCAAATAGAACATTTAACTCTACTACTTTCTTACTAGGAAAAATCTAGCTTATGTTTTTGTTTGAAATTATACATTTGATAAAAAAAATAATTACAAGTTACAGAAAATGTAATAAAGAGTCCTTAGACAAAGCTACCGTCATAGTTTAGCATCTATAAATGTAATTAATGGTATTAAAGAAACAATTCCATGTTTACTCGATTACGTATATTATAATTGCAAATCTAAATGCTTTGTTATCTCAGCTAAGAGCGTGCAATTATATGACCGGTAGCAACATTCATCTTGTTATTGTGACACACGTATTGTCAATCTATCTTCTCTGACCATAATTGATTTATTTAAAATCGATTCAAATTTGTGTAAATATCGATTAGCGGTAATCGATTCTGTCGCATATATGATCGTTCCACTGTTGTAACGAACCACACCTACAAATTACCTTAGAAGTACGTCTTTTCAAATATTTTCGCGGTTCAAGGTCATCAGCGCATTACGCAGTGCCCTCTACCCGCGTCCTCTACGCCAGGGTGTATCTAAAATTGGAATTAAAAATGTATACAATTGTATTTATTGTACTGTATATATTTTGCATATTTGTATGGAATTGTATTCTGCGGAGCTACTCGTACGATCCTTCGACCAAGATATAAATCTCTGTATAGAATTCTGTACCATTTCTAATAGTCTAAATTATAGTACCAATTATAGTACTTAGTTCTTAGTACATATGTCTTCTTGTTCAATTACTTTTCTATCTGGTACGAAGAATTCTGTATTGGTGTATTTTAATCGGGTTTTTTATTATCTTATTTCAAATACTATCCGAAATACCGACCGTGTGGTGTTTTACTAAAAATATCGAACGATGATCGGGTAACTCGTAACATATAAAACGCGTGCCAGCTTGAGTTTTCGTGGAAATTGGACTGGGAGTATAACACCACACTGCAGTGTCAATCATTACGCCTTTGAATAGATTTCAAGATAAATCCGATATCATGCTCTTTGTTAATTTAAACAAAATTGACTGTTTACGTTTTTTTTGAAGGTGACCATTCATTATGTTGAATACATGCCTATTTATTTAAGAATATCTGATAGAATATATGACTTCTTGTTTAATGCATATTATTGTATAAATGAAATTTAAACTTGGTTGAATCAACTGATTATCTCTGTGAACAAGTTTATTAAATATGTGCTATGAATATAATATATAATTTATAGTATAATTTTTATTTTGATAATCGGATACTAGAAATGAGGACAATTGATTGAATTATTATTTGCTTAGTTTGATTGCGCGTAGAGCTGTATTGAATGGTAGTCGTTTGCGCCACAATTCATAGCTCTATGCAAATGTCTTATCAACATCCTGCCTCGTGCGCGGCATTTTAAACCAAGTTGCCACTAAATTTAGCCGGCGGCGTAGTTGTTTACGCTATCGTTTGTCTCGATCCAGATTATTTAGACAAATATTTGATCAAATTTATATTTATTGCTTAACAACACAATTATAGAACTGTTACATTCACCTAATTTTATTAAATATGTTTGCTTTCTTGCTTTTATTAATAATATGGTGACAGTGTGGTATTGAAATTTTCGACAAAGTGTGAAAAAAATATTAAATGGCATCCATTAACATGACAACCATTGGAGCAAATTCGATAGGAAAAGTGTTAGCTGATTCTAACGTAAAGGAAAATTTCTTCTCAAATAAAATGTAGATAAGTTATAAATTTCCCAATAAATAAATTGACATGGCATGACATAGTTCACTAAGTGATAAAAGTGGAGGTGTCTTCAATGACGGCGAGGCGAGGCGGACCACACAGGCGGGGCAGGTACGGGCCCAGTCCAGATCGGACCAGAGGAATGCGACCGTCCAACCGACGACCGATTTGATTAATTCGACGCTTCAACAGCGAACCCTGTTACAAATACCTAGTTACCTCTTTTGATTTACAACACTTCTTTACACAAAAAATGACGTCTGTGTATAGGTACTGCCGCGCACTCAAGACTCGTTAATTGCTAGATAATCCTTAGTGTAGATTTATTGCGAAAAATCAATGCTGAGCGACTGTCTAAGTGCAGTAATTAAATTGTTAGTTTAGAATCCGACAATAAACCATAAACACTCAGAACTCTACACGAGAATTGAATGGTTTTTCAAATAATCTATGTATTTTTTTGCAAAAATAATTTAAATGACGGTTTGCATTATATACTTCATACTTACAAGCGGTTTCTTTGATGAATCACGCGGGTCTATAAACCTTTGAGTGTTGAATAAGAGGAGCAGGTAGTAATAAAAAATTTGTCTTGGTTTAGTCTCGGAGTCGGCCGCCGTCAAACGACCCGATGATGCTCCCACGACATGATTTTAAAAATATATCTCGATTTTAAAGGCTCCCAAAACAACTCGTTTTTGTGTTTTTTTTATGAACTCGAGAATCTTAAGTGCTATACTTCAGGGCGTAGTTTGACCTAAAGTATGGCACCCAGTCGGGTTTACCCTTATTTTTAAACGTCTTCATTTAATGATTCGAGCAAAATTACTATGTGAACAATATTAAGCTCCTTTTCTCAACCACATATTATATTTGCGATGAAAATATCTGTCCGATTTCAAAACTTTTAAAAGCTTCCATTACTTAAGCTTCAGCGCGAGGTACAAGTGATTAACGAAGCAGTGATCTCGTTCGGTGTGTCTTCATTAAAAATTAAGTGCTGATTTGCATTTTTCTTGTATTACTTGGTATTTTAGTCGTCGCTAAAAGCTGCAGCCTAAGTTATTGTAATGAAAATAATCGCTGAATATTAACGCGATGACAAGAAATGACAAGAGGAGCATTTTTTAAATATCTGTTACTTTAATATTAACTTTTTATCCGTGTGAACGCTCAAAATAGAAATTTATCTAATTTACATGTATTAAGTTTTTTTTATTGTTACAGCATACTTAATAACCGTAAGTAAAACATTACATAAGCTTACTTACGAGAGCCCGATAAGGCGTGTCTAATTCCATTAAGCGACGCTTTAAAAAATATGTTCACTTCGTCACATGTATCGTGTTTGATATGTTCAAGTTGGTCCGATCTGAGGCCGCCTTGTAAAGCTCACTCGGCGTCGCGCCGCGCGCGGTGATTTATGTACGTAGGTGCGCGGGCGCTCGAATTCCTCGCTCGGGCGCATCATAAGCCACAATAAAATAAACCGAGCTTACTAATCGTTGCAGGTTAAAACCGGCTACAAATGGTAATAAAATAAAGGTACATACATACGTAGCGTGTCGAAACGCAGTTCTCTCTTTTCGATATAAATAGTGCGAGGCGAGGGCGCGGCGAGACGCGGCGAGTGCGGCGACTGACCGACCATCGACAGCGATCCCGATAATCGGTCGAATGTTTGAGTTTCTCTATTTTCAAATCGGTCGATCGCGAGTCGGTGGATGGTAAAGCGGACGACGCGCGAGTTTGCGTTACTCTCGCCACGTGTTGGACGTGGCGCGGGGCGGGCTAACGCGCAGCGTGCGGGCGCGCGCGGGCAGGGTATCGCCGGGCGGGCGGCCGTGTGAACGCGCCGCGTTAATTGGCGTGCAGAGTGTCCGGCTGTCTTCGCGCCACGCGCCCGTGCGTCCGGCTGCCAGAGCCGTCGCGCCGTTCGTCTTGCG
This sequence comes from Papilio gigon, assembly GCA_027563995.1. Lineage (NCBI taxonomy): Eukaryota > Metazoa > Arthropoda > Insecta > Lepidoptera > Papilionidae > Papilio > Papilio gigon. Next base: position 3,874,814 of record JAODUI010000007.1, on the reverse strand, counting down.
CCCGATTCAATTTAAATATACTGTAATAAATTTTTAAGTGACAATTTGTTGTTTTTATTTTATTGTATTATAATCAATACGTTATTTTATTTATACATTTGTTAGAACATAATTTTATCTGACTCGTTTCAACTGAATTAAACCTGATTTAATTGACATTACACTACGGTTATTGAACAACAGAACTTTTCCAACTTACAATACTATATCGAAATGCAAATGAGCAGATAGTTTATAAAAATTTCAAAGTACGGAGCGTAGGTATAAGGTGGTAGGTTTTATCATCAGGTGCGTTATCGATGTTGGCATTAAGTCGAGCAAGGCCGCGATAGTAGGGCCCGCCGCCGGCCTGTTCCCGTCGCCCGGCGCCCGCCGCCGCCACCCGCCGCCCGCCGCCTGCCGCCTACTGCGCGCAGGTCACACAATAAACTTGTTTTGTTATTCCATCCCAAATTTAAAAAAGTTATCAACGAGGTCGTTGACATGAAGTGAAACGACTCGACGTGGTTTCAGTCGTTTTTAAAAAAGTTCTCAGTAAACATTGTGTGTCTTTATTATTTATAATATTAATTAACTATGTAGAGAAAATGTTGTGATATAAAATTACATATTTAGATTATCAAGGCAAAATGAAAAAGTCTACCTGTTTGTCGTATTTATGACTTACGCCTTGCACAGTTTGGGTTACACTTTTTCTAACTATTTGGTTAAAAACAATCGTCGCATTGAGTTAAGAGGTATCCAATAGCAATATCATCGATATCGTCCGCGATGTGGAAAATAACTGAGTTATCCGCTCGGCGGCGGCGGGCGCTGCCGTGACGCAGCGTCTGCCTTCGCCATCGGGATAAAAACCCACTAGAACTGTGGACTTGGGAAATAATAATTAGTAACGAAATAGCAACTACTAGGAATTAGTCAATTAGCAAATTCAGATTGATTATATCTGTCTAATATCACGCTACACTTTTCTTGTGTCAGTTGAGTCTCATTATTATAATTTTCATTTCTACTAATTTGACATAGACCTTACCAATTCCTTAAAGTTCTGTTATGTTTCTTTTTTTTCTGATGTACGCGAAGTGATTGTGGATATGGTTGTAATCGTTGAAAGTTGATACCTGGAGCGACGTAGACTTTTTTTTTATACGAGAAGGAGGCAAACGAGCGGCTAGTTCACAAGAGCGATCATCGACGCCCATGGACACCTGCAAAACTAGAGGAACCATAGGCCGGCCTTAAAGATAGAGGTACGTTCGCTTCTTCAAGAACCCTAAGTAAATAATTATAATCTAGTGTTTGTTTATACGATAGTGTTTTGCTTTTGCGTAATGATGCATGGAATAACTTTTTAATTTTAATTCCGAAGTCCAAAGTGTAACTCGGTAAGACTTCTTGTGAAGTTCGTTTTCCGTATACCGTACGTGTAGGTAGGTGCTCGATTACATATAGCCTAGTTTTATTTACGCTGTTTACTATTGCTCTTCAAAGAACGTTTGTTATTGTCATAAAGCGTTTTATTGTTCTGTAATAACTCTTTGTAGTTATTGTTAGTTATTAATAAATTATTATGCATTGATTTTTTAATTGTATTTATAAAATTAGACGTCGTACGAAGAAGTTTTCTTAATAGAAGCGTAGATACATTTACGGGATATTATTAGATGTAAGGTTATGTGAGTCCGAAAAAGTTATGAACTTGATGATGGCGAATTCTGTTTGACCAAAAAAGACACTGTAATGATAAATGATGTAGTATAACCAAAAATTATACAATATGAGTTTCTTCTTTAGGTCTTTCATTTAAGTAACCATTAGGTACTTGTGTCAATATCAATTGATTAAAAATTTCGTATTTGTTTGGCATAGTCTAAATATAAAATTGTGTTAAAATGGAGACTCCATAAAACTAAGTACAAAACATAATACGCAGTTGAATGCATGATCATTTTCTATGTTATTATTTTAATACGCGGCCAGCTAATGATTGGCATTGAGCGGTCGCGGATGCGCCGCAGTCGCACCTCGGCCACTTGAAATAAATTTACGATTATTTTAAAGCAAGATGCCAACGCGTCGTTCATGGAAGGATGACGGACGTGGATGAATATACAGAAATGCAAATTCTGGATATGGTAACATTCAGTTTACAAAAACATTAACTAAAAGATAACCATGGTTTTCCCAGCTCAAGCGTGGTTGGGTGGGTGGAAGTAAACTGCTAACAAAAACATTTGGTGCGTGTTTTTTTTTTTAAAAGAGTTGATTCCAAGAGGAATGACAATAAGTTTTAGTGCAATGAAACCTACTATGCATAACAAATATTTACAACTCTTAAACCAATTGGGATAGGAAAACAGTAGGTATATTTGAGTACTAAATTACAAACGTGAGTACCTATGGAATGGTACTTTCAATTACGCTAAAAATATGTTCAGAGATTATTTGCATTTAACATTAATTAATAAAACATACGTAATTGTAAGAATTGATAATATATATCTATAGTATTCTGTTGTAGATGTAATTAGGTAGTTTTTAGATGAACATTTTTTTATAGGAAAAGGGGAAGGGCATCAGCAATACCAGAGAAATCGCAGATGCGTTGCCGGCCTTTAAGGCGAGCGTACGCTCTCTTCTTGAAGGACCCAAGTCGTAACTGTTTGGAAATATATATATGCATAAAAGAGAATAAATAACATACGAGAGTGGGCGACGAATTGCTTTCGTATCGTTTGACAAATTACCACATCCATACGTGAGTGTTGATTGATTGGCGGGTACTGTTATAGTTTAACGACGTAGCTGACATTTTGTATTGGCGTACGCCGGATGCGAGTATTGTGGTATTCGTGGATTCTCGAACCTGAATAACATATATGAAGGTACTCCGCTGATGCATCCGATATTTCTAAAGTATTATGAAACGTTTAATATCAATGAGGTCAGATGGAACGATATTTTATCAAATTTATAGATGCTTTTAATATGTGACACCACTTACGAATTCATAATTATGAACATTTAAACAATTTTCTTATAAAATAGTATAGTAATAAATAAATTAAGAAATATGTTAAGTTCCTTTAAATGATAAACATACTTAAAAAATAAATTAAAAAAAAACCATTTATAATATTAGTCTGATGAGTGTTACTGCAAAAGATATCGAGAATGTTATTTGTTAACTGAATACTTTTTTTTTAACGTTTTATGATAATTCAGTATTCACCAGCCATCCGTCATTTAAATGAGGTCACATATATTACAACATACTTCTAGGTTTCTGTCCGGAAAGGAAGAAAGACTGAAAGTGAACAGTTTTTCTATAAAACATACATCGTTAAGAAAAGCTGCAATCAGAAGTAAATAGAGCAGCAGTATTTTATCTAACAAGGACTAAAAAGTAAGTATATTTTGACGTTTTGGACATTTTGCGCACTACATCTTGTAAATGTTAAAAAAAGGTGAGTGTCCGAGTGATGAATTGATTTGATAACGGTTTTTGGGGAATACTTGTGAAAATTCTTTGTAATAACATGGTTATTTTTAAATGTGTATTATTTAGGACGTGGCCCGTCCGCTGCGCGGCGCGCTCGGCTGCGGCGTAATGAACGTCCTTATCGCTCTTTACGTGAATGTGTTGTAGCTTGCGCAATCGGAATTTAACACACTACGCTATGGAAAGTAATGATTTCTAATCTCAATGCCATTGTTATCTTAATTCGTTAGCTGGATATATTCGTAACGTTAGCTTTATGCAAATAAAAATCAATTTATGAATGTTTGAAGCTAATTGTAAGATTGAACGCTTGTTGCCTCGAACTGGGCTAAGGCTTACTGGTCATGACGTAATTTATGACTACATCTATTGTGATTGTTTGAACGTTCCTAAAATTATCCGTTTCGTAACTAGGAAAATATAAATAATGTTTACGATATGCCAACAGCTAAGATTTTATCGATTCATTTGTTTACCCTCAACCTTCCCCTAATTTTCATATCGAATTGCATGCGTGCTTTTAATCCGGACATCGCTATCAATGGTACTTTTTATATAGTTAAAATCAAAGTATAACAGTGATTAAATGACCACGAATAATGTGGAAAAATCATCTTCGTTTCTTTGCCTGTAAGAGGTTGGAGGGTAACAATGTCGAAGGAAATATTTTGATATTCTGTATCGTAATTATTATGCGTGCACGCACTAACCAGTCAATTATTTTGAAAACATTGTTAGTTTTTTATTGTTTGCTTATCACCACGAGCGTTTTGCTCGAACGGTATTCGCTATAATTAATGTAACGATTATTCGATATTCTTTTGTTTCACATTTAAGTAAAGTTAAATACATTAAAGTAGATTTTTTTTTTTCAAAGGATAATATGAAGGGTCCTATTAACTTTTGGTATCTCTTGTAGTTGCATTGTAGGTAACGATTTGATGTTCAATGGCAACTAGAAAACCGCAAGAAGGTGGGGATGGAGTACCTCATAAAACTCAACGCGCAACAAAGATTCGGCTTGTAGAAAGGATTACTAAAAGCCGGCAATATATCTGCAGATCCTCAAATGTTGCGGACGTCAATGACCTCCTTGCTTGTCCTAAAACCTAGCTAGTTCAATTACGTATAGATTTAACATGCCGACATAATAAAATCAGAAATGAGATGATTTTTCAATTTCATTGTCGTTGTAGCTATTAACTTGATCAATACAAGCACTAGGCGCATTAATAATTTGCGTAAAAATTGTAAATTTAAAGAGTTAATTGACATATTCCCGTTGGCAACTATATTTTCTTTGATAACCTATTATCTAAATGTTTGTTTATATCGAACTGGCTGTTATGATGAAGGCAATTTTCTCGAACGAGTCGTAACCTTGTTATTAAGTTGCCTTTTTATTGCTCATAGGTCGTGTGTACTGTAACACAGTTTCACGAGGCACACTACTTGTGCGTATTCAATCACTTTTGGGTAAAATTTATCTTGTTACAGTTTTAGGCTATACTACTTATAAAGTTACACAGTACAGTTTTAGGCCAATATAAAGGTAACAGCATTTAAAACATGGTTTAAGTACTTTACGGTTTTCAACCCAGTAATATTTGGCTACATGTTTTGCTTTATTTATAGAAAAAAAAATATAGTCCCCTTTCTAAATTTTGTTCTAGGAATATTTCTATCATACATCATCAGCTCACTATACGTTCCCACCGAAGGGCTCAGAGCCTATCCTATTGGGTGACTAGGCTAAAGTCAACCACGCTGGCCCAGTGTGTGTTGGTTGACTTCACACATAGCTTTGAATTTCTTTGCCGATATGTGCAGGTTGCATCACGATGTTTTCCTTCACCGTAAGAACGTCGGATAATGTACATATGATATTTTTCTATACCTATGTTTAATTCAGTTTGAAAACCAGAGTTATTAATGTTTTGTTGTTTAATAACTAACAAAGAACCAGGACGTCCGTTGCGTGTCTGATTCATCGAATGTCACATCACAGATACCTTTGTACTTGACTTTCATTCATGTCTCGGGACCATAGTAAGCGGGTAATATATTTGATTTCCCTTTTATATACATCCGGATTTATTAAAAAAGCAAATGTGTTAGCAATAAGGCACCGCATCCGCGCTCTGAAGGTGAAAGGCATATCGCTTTCAAATTGGAGCGCTATCGCCGGTGAAAACATACGGCCGGCGCGCGCGGCGCTCTCTCGACTGTGTACCTAGTGGCCGGTGTCGCCTCGTCTATACAGGGTCAGCCGTCACCACGTGCTTACCAACTGGTTATTAACTCCTGGTATAGTTGTGTATATTTTATATATTATGATTTTGTTTACTGTAACATATAAAAAATATTAGTCTTGATTTTTTTACATTCAATTTAGTTAATATTTGTAGGCTTTTCTGTTTTTTTTTTTTAAGTACTCACAAATATAGACTTGGTATTCCCAAGGGTTTCAAAACCAAATAAATAAATACTTAATTCGTTTATGTACATAGATGTGACCCGTGTGCTTTGTTATTTATTAACAAGGTATCTAGAATGTCATAGAGGCTCAACTCAACAATAATTATTCCTTTAAGTTGGTTGTTGAAATACGTGAACTATGAAGTACTAAATTTACACACTTCTTCTGTATCAATATCGGAAGTTTACGATATATTTATAGCAACAATAAAACAGACCCTTAGCGTCAAATGAGGTGCGATGGAATAAGGAGTAAAGCATCAACTTACAGAGTGAAAGTGCACTTTCTTGCCGAGTTGTCTAACGCGGCCCGTGGAAATTATGCCGTTTGGCTGGAAGGGCCGGTCAAGCTTAAAATAAAATAATTTCACACGATATTCATTTATCGTTTATATTTATTTAAAATAAACGTTGACTGCAAGAAATGGTGAACGTTTAACGATGGTGTTAATAGGACAAACGAGGGAGGCAAGTGTTCAAAAGACAAGGGCGGACTTGTATTATTTTTTAAGTAAATGAGAAATAAGTGACTCATAAAATTCGAATTGTCTAAGTGTTATATTTATCTCTCTTAATTAATATTTATTCATATAAATAGGAGAAACAATTGTTAAAAGTATCAAGTGTTTTGTATTGAAATATATAATACGTGTATCATTTTTATGATACAATTTGTTATAAAAATAGTTTATTACTTACCAATGCTGTTCTATTCTCTTGTATCTAGGGATTGTGAATAATTGAGCAAAAGTCGTGTGACGGTTTTCCCTACAACAGGCAACAGTGTAGGTTAATGTATTGTCGCTTTCTTGGCTCCCCGGGCTCGGCGGACGCATCGCTAATTGTCCGATTGTTAACCCACTAATTTAAATTGCCTGTTGGCTTAGAAAACGTTCAAGTGATTCACGGCCATCGAGAAATCGTGCCAGCGTTCCCTACTCTTGAGTTTTGATCTAAACAAAGGAATAGAATACGTTCGAAGAGAACAGTGATCTCATGCAAGAATTTTGTCCGTGCATTACTTTCTATGCGTTGTCACGTGTTAGTGATTGTGTTATGCGTTTAAATCGTACACCTTATTCTATCTCATTTTCTAATTAAAAGATTCTCTTTCATGTGACATTTTCTCTTGTTCCACAATCTCTGAACCGGTCTATCTAGTATAGTCGTATCTCTAACACAGCCATCATATCTCAAGATTCATTCATTTATTTTACTCTCAATTAAGTATTGATTTATTTCTAAGAATTAATGTGTTAATGCGTACGATATTTTATCACGTCTTTTATAAGTTTGGAATCTGATTGTGAACTAGTTAAAATTTTTAAAAAATATTTGTATTTTGAAACCAAAGAAACATTTGTCAGGGTCGTAGAACATGTGAACATTAACTTTGAGGTTAACAAAGGAGATTGCTGAAAATTCATATATCTGTACCTATATAAGTGCTGCAAATATTATAGACGCGACATTAAGGAGAAATGACTACTAGTTAAAAAGTCATAAATTTAATAGATTATGTACTCTAACGACAGATGGCTCTGGACAAGATAATGTTTTAAGTTTTCTTATTTGTATAGTCTTTAGTTAATCGTTTCCCAATATAAATTTAAACGCTCGATTATTTCCGTTCTTTATACGAAGGCGAATCGGTTCGTTGAAAACGTGTTATAAATTACTGCAACTGAGGTCTTTTTAGCGATTGAAGTCAAACAATCATTGGCAGGCATTCAAGTATGCTCATCGCAAATATTTACCTGTCCGACGCAATTTGATGGTACTCAGTCGAATTGTGTGATCATCCGTTTGTTTACATCTAGTTGTTAATGCGTTGCATCTCAATTTAGTCGGTTTGTAGAAGTGGTATTTTTTTTAAAGCCAATTTATAATTAGATGCGTTCTTTGGCAGAGATTACAAAATTATCACATGTCGACTGATGTTAAAATCAGTAGACTGCCAGCCGATTGTAATTTCACCTCAAAATGTATTTACGTATGCATTTTGACAATTGATTAATTGTCCGTACAAATAAATAACAAGTTTAATATGTACCCGGGAATTTTAAAATAGATTATCACTGAATGCATTATCATATATTGAATTAATGTAACAATTGTTACTAGAGATCGACAATTCTGATAGCCTGGTACAATGCGATCGTTTCATCACACTTATTAGGTACAAACCTACACAAAGAAAAGTCTCAATTTATTGAAAAAAGCAAAATATAAATATAAAAATCATAGCATGCACGTATTCACCCGGTGTCGGCACCGAATAATTTCTAGCCCATCGGAGGCTCTTCTTCAATATGTGTTGGGTATTATTTCGCGATCGCGTCTCACATTGATTATATATAGTTTATATGTTCGCACGAAATTTAACAAATCAACTAGTAATTCTATTAAAAGACAAGTGACTACTAGTATTAGGATTTATTTGTCTAACGTGTGAACAATATGATTAATATTATGCGTCTGGAGTGTACGTAAGCTTCAGTACAAATAGTAGCATAGTAAGGAATCGATGTAGAAAGAGGTTGCTCGGTGGGCGAGCGTCAGCGCCGAGCGCCGCGCGGAGAGGCGCGGTAATAAGGTCGCGGGCGCGGCGGCGCGGCGCCGGACGACACCCGCTACTGGGACTTTCACACTAGGACAGATAACTAGATACTGAAAATTTCTAGATTAAATAACGTGCCACTGGTAATATTCCTAATCCAAATATCTCATATATGTATCTAACTTTCAAATTGTCTATTGCTTGTCTAGTGTTTTCCTGTATTTGTACGTTTTCATACATTACGATGATTGTATCAGGGATGTCTCTAATAAAATGTTTACGGGGTTATTGGTGCTATTGTATGAACACTCACGTTACTGTCAGAACAGTGCTGTTCTGTTTTGTCTACCGTGGAACCATGTGTTGAAATTTTAGCAGTACTATAATCTTTCGCTGTTCTGTCCCTGTGTAAAATATAGCATACCCGTCGCTGACGTCTGAACATCCTCGCGTCCTCTGATAATTGCATCACACGAACATCACACATAGTACTATATGAAGCATCTGTTGCAACTAAATAATTTCTTAATATTTATGCTTCAAATTTTACAATTATATTCAACCAATAATATATTTATTTTGTTCAATATTTATACTATTTTAAATCCATTTATTTTGATCCTTTTTTCACTAACTCGAACTATATATCTCCCATGCGAGTCTGTAACTTTGGCAATTGCCGTAATGCCAATATAAATGATACTACGTGAGTTGGTCATAGGAGCTGTCGCCAATGTTCAACATTATCAAAATATAGTATGCCTAATTTACGTAATCCGTCATTTATAAGACACCGACTTTTACTAACTATAAATAACTACATTCATTGTTCATGAATAATAGTTCAAAATATAATAAACTGTCCAGGGTTGTCGCTGATCACCCTTCTGATCCGCCGCTTGTTTGCACTACGTTAAATAAAATGTCATTACTTCAGCCACTAATGCTTTATAAGCAAATGTACGCATATATAAATATTTACGAGCAACTAGCAAGAAAGCGACTGTGTAGGTCGAATGTATATCTCGTTCTAAAGTGGCTCGATCTGTAAGCCTAATGAGACAGGCCCTAGGCCGGCCGTACCTAGCCCACTTTCTTTCGCCTAGAGATGCTAAGTGCAGGGAAACGCGACGTGACAGGAGAAACAAGGAGCCAAGCTAATGGTACCTGCGCAAGCTAACATCGCTTTAATACGAAGTATAATTGAAGGTTATAATAATTAATTTTGTTTTGCAATTGCTTACTTGAATGCGTTGAACTTTGTATTATTTTGAATATAATTAAGAAATAGTTTTGGAATGACTACGTTGTTAGCATCTTGAACCTTTACAATTTCTAGTTTCATAACCTGATCAATTTTCAATATTCAATATGGTAGACGTGATCCACTTTGTTTTTAAGTTCCACGTATTTTTTTTTTCATTTGTAAAATATATTAGCAGGACATAACTGCATTCAGTCATTGTACAGACGCACTCGTTTAACCATATCATAAATTTACAATTCACGAGGACAGTACAGTATTCAATAATCGAGTTAGGCAATTTACTAAATAGGCCACACAGCAATCGCATCTACTTGTTTATTCAAAACAAGGCGTGACCGGTCTATTGTTATTCATAGTGTAATGCAACAGTTTGCAAATGACATCTTCTTGTTGTGAATTCGGGGTCCATGACCTGTGGATCTGACTTCCGGCGCGAGTACTATATTGAGATAGTCTCCGTGGCGGCCCTGCGCGCGCGCAACTGATAATGATAAGGTAAGTGGAACACCTATACAGTTCACTTTCTAACGTGCCAGTTACACTAATTACTATTGTTGAAGTCGGCAAATTGATATTGGTTTTTCTGATACTCAGATTCGAAAGTGATCAATGATGAAATCAATTGTATTTAGTTTAGTCTGAGAAACCTATGCTAATCTGTACATAATTTTAAAATTATAAATATTTCTGTTTATATTACTTATGCGGAGTATGTAATATAAAACTCGAATACTTCTAACAATTTGTATTGAACGGCTGCCAGGTTAATTAGTATGAGCGTTCTATCCGTCACACTAGATACGCGGAAGCAGTCCGCCGCGGACTTTGTTTATCTTTGTTTGTTACAAGACGTCGACATGCGATATTGTCTCTTACCCTCTAGACGACGATTCAAATACGAATCTTAAAATGTACAGTGTTTAATTTTATGTGCATACTTATACTATGATATCTATAAGTCTAAATATTCTTTGAATAAAAATACATCATCGTCATCAGTCTCTGTCTGCCCACAGTTTGATATAGGTCTTTCCCAATGTCTTCCACAGTATGAGGTTCTCCTTCCGCATCCAACGACTAGCTGCCGTCTGCACTAAGTCGGTCCACCTGCAAGGAAGACGCCCTACACTCCTAGTCCCCAACCGTAACCTCCATTCCAATAATTTTCTACCCCATTTGGCGTCACTGGCTCGAGAGATGTGACCGACCCAGACACTTCAGCCTACAGATTTTGAAAACTAAGTCGTACAATTTGGTGCACCGTCAAATAACTTCGTTCTGGAGAGAGAAACACCGAGCACAGTTCCTCCGAGAATAAAAATACGACGCTAACTAACCTTAGAAAGAATCCATAAAAAAATTACAACGTTTGTTTTCATTGTTTATTCTATTGAGATTGTATTAAGTCAGCACGTTATAATTCAAAAATCCAATAAAACGGATTTCGTTTCAAGTAACAAAACTAAGAATCGTAAAAATAAACTTTATGTAGAAACAATTTAACAACACGTGAAATTGCGGCGCGTGTAAAATGCAGCCGCTAATTCTCAGCGAGCCGTTGTTCTACTGATAATCGCTCCTAGTGTAATATTTCCGCTTACAAATCATTTCGTTTTGCTTGACGTATTCACTTACGTACGCTTTTGTACTCGCTTACGTTGCTATGGTTTAGTTATTTTTCCCTATAACGTTCCACAAATTATCTGATGCCATCGCAAACATCCTTGACTATATCAACGTCATACTGCCACGTTGTCCTTACGTTAACTTCTTGTATTTATGCGATTTTGTGAGATGTATGACCAGTCACATTAAGGTAACTTACAAATGTATGTTTTTGAATATTTTATTTAAAACAGCATGGTTAAAATTCTTAGTATTATGGCGGAATTTATGGAATATTTGCAGTTTATGAATAGATTTTTCTAAAGGAAATCCTTATCTTGCCAAGACTTTTTAATAAAAAAAACTATTACAAAATAAAAAAAGAATAATAGTGATTAATACTGACCTCATTCTGTGTTCAGAACAACACAGTAACGAGGACCCGCGCGTTGTCATGACAACATTGATTGTGGGATGTTATCTGTACGATGTCGCAACGCGCTTGAGTTTTCGTTTAAAGCGATCCTCTCATATAGTGCTTATGATATATAGTATTAGACTAATTGAAGGCTAATTCGATGGTCTACGCCGTCTGCCTCACGGCGGAGTATTATTGCTTGAAGTCGATAAACACTCGACAATGTGTATCAAGGATGGTGCTTTCGTCACGTTGAGGTAGTGTGACCAACATTTTATTTCTTACATACCTTTAGTATTTTCGCATGGAGCAAGGAGTGGGAGAGAGCTGAGAGACAGAGAGAAAGTAAGCGAGAGAGAGAGAGTGACAGAGAAAGAGTCAATCAGTAGTGAGTTTTATTTGTGTAACTTTACTTACAAATAATTGACAAAATATTACAAGGAATGAGGGTTACCAACAAACAATTTGCATACAAGAAAGTAGACAAAATAGTAACGATATCATGAGACTAAACCATTGATTGTCACAGTTATCTCCACTAGATAACTCTACTACGATTGAATTGACGGAGACTGAACATATACTAAAGTCCATTGCATTGTGACCACTTATATCCTAAACGGGTCGGTTTTTTTTATTCTTGTACTTCCCCGTAGTTTATAGTCTTAAGTTGCCTTTTGTTTTTTTTTTTAAATTGTGTCTCGTAAATCTTGAAAGGCATGGTGACCGCACGTTGAGCGGGCGCGGACGGGCGATTGAGTCATTGCTTGTGTCGAGTTCGCTGTAACCGTGTCAGAGCGACCGTCGCGGAATAGAATCAAGGTTGTGCGATACCAATCGCGGTCGCGCTGCACCTGAGTACGAACTCTCAATAATTACATTAATAATAATCCTAATTAATTACTCATTTCTGCATTACTCCAAAATAATTACACATTTTCGTGACATTTACCATGTCGTGGACATTGATAATTTACATCTTAGATTATACACAATATGAAAAGTCCTGGAATAAGGAAACCTGGTTTGCTGACCTCATAACAACGAGGAAGATAAAACTCGATATAGAATTCCATACAGTGTGTATTGTAATTTACGAAGTTGTGAAACCCGCGCAGTAATTAATATAAACTTTAATTGAAGGACATATGAGTTGATAACACAGAAATACGCATTATCAACAGCATATATTCGTGACGTATGCCCACACGATACTGAAAAAATAAGGGGAAATTATTGTTTTGTTAATATAACCAATGAAAAAAGTCCACTTATTTTATCTATTATTATATTATCTTCTCAACCACATTTAATTCACAATTTTATTCTTATATTTGTGTTGAAAGGGTTCCTACAAGTTCATCTGTCAATAAATTCAAGGTTAGTGGACATGAGGTGATGTTCGATCGTTGATGCAATCGATTTTGGAGAACGCCTGTGTCCTGTTACAAATGCATTACATCGTCACATACAGCAGTTTATTCGAAATTATGCCAAGTGTTATTTGAGATATTGGAATGTATTAACACGCCTCATATTTGAGCTAGCGGTAGGGATAGACAGTCGCAGAGTTAAAATAAACGTGAATGAACGCACGTACGCTAGTTTTGTAGTTAGATTAAAATGAAGACCTTGTACATTGTGGTTGAATTAGCTTAAATACTAAAAAAAAAACTGTTAATTTTTTTATAGTAAATGTTATTTTTTGTATAAATATATCAGTTATCAGGCTTAGAATGTTTAAGAGCTGTGTAGCGCGGGTCTTGCGCGCATAGTATGTGTCCATATTTTGCTGTAAAAATTGTTAATGAGCTAATTTACAAGACAATTGCATGTTATAACATAACGTTTAGAAGTAGCACGCGCTCAAAGCGGATATAGCAGCAGAGTTGTGATTTCCATCGCATCCGGCCACAGCCACCCCCCGCCCCGACTGCGCGCCATCCCGCACCCCCGCACACCCACGCCCCCGCCACCGGGGGGTCGGCTTGTTGAATCTCCCACCGTATTCACTATACTTTTACCGTCAATTAGATTTTTGTTGCAAACATACATACAATTTACATAATCGTAATAATATGAGTATATCTATCATTTGATTTAGTTTCATTTGTTAAATGTCAAATTATATCAGAAAAAAAAAATTGTCTTCACCATTACAAGCTGACAGTGCTGGCCGGTTTTTCCCAATGCTAAATATCACAATTGTAATAATTTAACAAGACCGGTGGCACTTTGATTAATCAAACTTATCGAGACTGATGGCAGCAAAACAATGTACAAGAATCGTCGCAACGCTTGTAAGTGAATGCAATAATTAACATGTATTAATGTATCGGGCGAGTGTGAGTCGATTAGAGGTTTTTGCCCTCCATTGTGAGCCCATCATGGGCAAGAATAATTTGCACTGACGCCTTATAGTGCGCGGTTCCCGTGCGTGGCGTGCAAAAAAGTTTGCCGTATCGTGATCATGTAAGTATAGCCAGTACACAAACAGAAAGAGTGCACTTTTTCTGCTCTATGTTAAACGGCTAGAGTAAGCTTCGCTCTCAGTATATCTCGCGCGATTACCCGCTTGAATATATTAAGCTGGTAAGGTCTGGGTGGGCTTTTCTAACTTAATTATCAAGTACGTGAAAAAGTTAAAGATACATGTAAAAAGCTTAGTTACCTTTGGTTTGTAACTCCCTTGACATCTCTTTCATTAAAAATGCAGAAGTAATCGATTTATTTAATGCATGTAAGGCTGTGTTGCGTTCTGATTGTATAACACTCACTCCGAATCTCGGCTTTTTAAATTCTACTTACAGTGCCATCTAGTGGAAGTTAGCGATCGTTACGACTTATTGGTATTAATTTATAATGTAAGATGACACTGAGAATAATCGATATTCTTCCATTTGTCATTAGTGGTAATTGATTAACGTCGATCGTAAAACGCAGTTCGGAGAGCGGACGTCATCCACGCAATGCAATGAGCATCTGTTTACCATTCCGCACGAGAACACGTGTCACCATGTTGACTCATTATCTGAGATTAGATCGCTACTTGATCCTTACTCTATAATATAACAGCAGTAAAAACAGTTAATTATACCATCTAACAGTGTTGACCTAATAAGTCTAGACTGGCAACAGTTCAACAAATAAATTTCGACACTATTAATCCTGATTTTGTGACTTTATCTTTATGTTTTCTATAGAATTTGTTAATTTAGAGAATTTTAATGGTCAAGAAGAAAAAATTGTTTTTTTTTGTATTAAAACTAAGGACATAGGTAATGTCAATAAGTCGATGTCAGAGTAAGATTTTGTGATTCGACTCAGGGGCTGCTCTGTTAATGTTTGAAATATGTACGTAAAAGAGGGTATTTATAGATATTTTCGGAGAGCGACCGGGTGGCGGTCGAGGGTCCCAAGATTTATGGCAGAACGGGAGAGTTCCATCTAACTGGGCTCTTCGGATTGCTGGCACAAAACAAAAGCGGACGCGTGAGCGACTTCAAGATTCTTTTAAATTGTTAATACGAATGTTGTTAATATGAAAAGATTGTTATGTTATGTTACATTATTAAACAAATCTTTAAGAAATCCTTTTGTTATTATTTTTCTTTAAAAACTTAAATCGAACTAAAACAAAATTTCACCAGCGAAAGATCGAATCAGGAAATAATACCAATATGATACCAATGAAGGACTGAATCATCATAATCAACCTTCAATCATCCATCAATGTCTTCCACAGTATGCGGTCCTCCGCTTTCTGCATCCAACGACTTCCTGCCGTCCGCACTAAGTCGTCGGTCCACCTGGAGGGAGGACGACCCACACTCCTAGTCCCCAGCCGTGGCCTCCACAATATGCACAATTATAAAATTCAAATACTATTAGGCAGACGGCAGATTGAAATAAATTTATGAACTTTTAGATGGACAAGATAATATAACTGCAACCATATTCGGTTGCGAATATTTTTTGGAAACGAGATTTAACAGCAACGTAACGCCTACACAACAAGATGAATGAAATGAAATAACAAAACGTTTTAAAGTATAACAACCTTGATGCTTTTTATTTTAAGAATTCGATTTAAAGTCTTACATTGTAAGTGTATACGTCTTACACTAAATTTGATGCTTTTTAAATTTTTATTTCACTTGTATCTGTTACCTTAACAGTTCATAAAATTTATGTTACTGGAATAAAATTAAACAGAGCGGTTCGTGAAAATGTAACTTTCACATTTTAGGATAATTTCATAAATAAAATATGAATTTAAAGGTATGTAAACAAAGCACTTTAAATTCACTTCGCACGTGTTGGATAAATGCATAATTTTTCCTATAATATAATCCAATTGACGTGAGCAATAATCCGCGTTCAGTCAACGTAACTCGAAACTCCGTGTCTCGCGTGTAATTGTATTTTTTTTTTGTAATTTAAAACAGACCATAAAGCAGGTTTCTAGGCGATTGGCTAAATATTACAAAATACAACGTTCTATTCAATTTCCAGGTCGGAAGTCAGACTTAGACTTGAAACAATAAAATTTGCCAACCCTACCACGCTTGCTATGGTGACTGGTGTTACATGTTTTTGCCAGTGAATGCACTTCAATAGCGTACAGTTCGTCGTGGCTAAACTTTTGAATAGGATGTTGACACCGAACCGAGTATAATTTTACTTTGGATTACAATAGAGCCGTTTTGTACTTGTGAAGTTACCCTAAAAGGATGCGATAATATTGTTTGTCGTATTTCCTGCGATCACAGATATCAAAGCCGTGGCGTAGCGCTGACGGATAGAGGGGGACATGCACACGGCTGGAGTAATAAAGATAGACGTGCATAGAAATATTTCATACAGGATACGTTTGAAACGTTTCCTATCAAAAGTACTACAACGGCTATGCAACCTGCCTTTTTTCCTACGGAGGGTCAGCACAAAATGTATTTCCTTAAATCTCTGTCAGCGGTCATATAACTCACACACAACGCATATCCTCTTTTACACAATCCATCTACAGTTTCGGTGTTCTACCTCTACAGCCACACATTCAATCTACTCACCTTGTTTATGTGCTCATCATCCCGATGTGTTTGAAAAAAAAATAACGAATTGTTGTTCATACAATGTACTTTAACGACTGTGTAAGTCTGTACCGATAAGAGATATCCTTTAACGCTTTGTTTAGAAACAGAAAAATTGACTGATGCAAATTATTTTAGAAATAAAATTTCATTTTATTTGTTACTCAACAGACAGCGAAGTGTAAACCAAGAAAAATAAGGCATTCGCGTTCACGGTTATTGTTTTAGTAAAAATAATTAACTCAATTGACTTGCAAATTAGTTTTTATGAATCTTCAAGGACATGGGGTACAAGAAATCTTCTCCCGCTATTAGACGTTTAGAAATCTCAATGATTAAGTCTTGGTGATTACATTTTTTTGTGTAACGACGAGACTCTTGAAGTAATAAGATATCCATTAAATATGATGATAGTGAGAGAGTATACTTGCATATATTTGCATTCAACGTACAGACACTTTCTTTATGAAACTAAATAACTTATGTGACTTCGGCAGGCGTCGGAGGGCTATATAATATTGGCTTTATGTATACCTTACGTGGTCTCTAGGTGTGTATTTAAAGTCTGTGCACATACGTTAACACAGTTATGTACTGTTTTACTTTTTATCTAGGTTGTTCGCTTGTAGTACTTCAAATGTACCTATTGGTAGTTACCAGTTCTCATTTGACTATAATTCATGATTGAAAAATCTATATAGCTTAAGATAACTTAAAAAGAACTCGAATTAATATTCCTGTTTCCGTTTAAAATTCGTAATTTTTCGTTTATTAAATCGATTATTATGTTTTTTGCGTCGTTTAAGTAAACCAACGTTTTTTTTTTTTGTTAGTTTCAAACGATTCTATTACGGGGTTTTTTAAATTGAGGACATGTCTTTCCCGCCGAATATCTACGCACTTCCTAAACCTAATAACGCAACATTGTCGAAAACATTTCAACATACGACCGGTGGTGAGAGCTGATTATTTTTAAATCGTGTATTACAAATATTTATGGCTGCATTTTAAAACTAGACTTTTAGCAGCCATTGCATAAAATTAAAATTTTATAATATTATAATAAACGCGTAATATTTCTTGCAATTGACTGTATGCAGGACTATTCATATTCATAAATCAATTTTATTACAATTTTAAAATAGTCTTACGTACATTTAGACATTGAGTCGTGGGAGATTATCGTTAATTACTGTCAGGTCCTGAGTTCGATTTAAATTTGAGACTTAAAAATTAAGCATTAATAATTTATCACTGTTGTTTAACAATGTAGGAGACTGTTATTAGTACTTTCTATACGTAGGTTGTCATCTTAAAAGATGCTGTTATCCTAGATAAATTTAGTAATTCTTGTAAATATGAGACAGTGGTCTTAAAAAAGACAGGGGTCAAATAAAAGCAGTGATATTCGTCTATAAAATTGATAGGCAAATATAACATTGTATTAAGATTATGTTATTTATTAATAGATCGATAAAAATAATGTTACCCCGGCTTTGCGAGTTGTTGATGTGCATTACATGTTGTTAACTTGTAACCGGTCCTAATTAACTTAAATGCGTCATGTAGCTTCAACCGCCTTTTGTTTCTGTTCTTATTTCAAATACGCAACCTTATTCACAGACGCCATAAAATTAAAAAAAAAATAATAGATATTTTTCGACTTTAAGATATAAGTACATAACAGAACTATCTCTGATTTCCAGATTCGACGAGGGGCGCGACGGTTTCCTAGACCTGACGGAAGTGAAGCGGATGATGGAGCGGCTGGGAGCGCCGCAGACACACCTCGGCCTTAAGGCAATGATCACGGAGGTCGACGAAGACGACGACAACAAGATCAGCTTCCGGGAATTTTTATTAATATACAGGTTAATGTCGCTATCTGCTCTGTCCACTTTTTTCTCTGTTCTAACGGAAAAACGAATAATACTAACATTCGAATATACGCGTTTTATCCGCATATGGCCATTGGGATATTACGCAAGCAATATACATTTATTTGTCTACCTTAATTAACCCTTAATGGAAACCATTTACAGCGAAACTACAACACATTAAAAACGATTGATGGATGTAGGCGATTAATGAAAATATTGTATAATTTATATACGTTGTTTAAACTGTAGAAACTATTTCCTGTGTTCATCTTCAGAACAAAATAAACATCTAATTGACTGCCATTTAGAGTGTACTGCGTGACGCTTGGCAATTTATTGTTCTTAACAAACACGACACTTCCTTAACCTATTAGGTACTAACCACCAGCTTCGTCATTATTAATAGTTTTATTTTTAAATACAGAGGATGGCCAATTCTTATCTGATGTAGTTCGTTAGTTTAGAACTACCGCATTCACGCTGTCTAAAAGTAAACAAGATAAAATCATATAGAAAGATTACTACGACCAATTAAAAATCCCCAAATGAATTGAGTAGTGACCGTCTGAAAGTAGTGGTGTAACCAGAGGTTTTCTTTTGTTTGTAGGAAGGCGCGGCTCGGCGAACTCGAAATGGACTCTGGTTTAGAAGCGCTGGCACGACTAACAGAGATAAACGTCGACCAAGTCGGTGTGAATGGGGCAAAGAATTTCTTCGAAGCAAAAATTGAAGAACTGTCAAAGAAAAACAAATTCCACGATGAGATTATACAAGAACAGGAAGAGAAGCGGCGCGAAGCCGAAGAAAAAGCTTTACGGAGACAAAGGTTTAAAGAAAAGACGGCCATCTTTCAACATTAATTATTTACGAATTGTTTAATTAGGTTTCTAGTCTGTAAGCTGTTACCGTATGGCTTGGTAAAAACCCCATTAAAATGTAACTTTTAAAATTTAGAATGCTGCAGGTCTTCTTGTGTTTACGTTGCCGAAAGAATCACATAATAAACATGTCGGACAGATTACATATTTTATGACAATATTTCAAAGTGTAAATTAATAATCTAACAATGGCAACATCGAGGATTTGACGTCTTTTAAATTCAATAAGCATGGGTTATTTTTATCATTTTAAATAAGTTTTAATAGACGTAGTATATAAGAGCGATAGTTAACTGTTTATGAAATGTAGATAATGGAAGTTTTAATATACATAGTTGATTTATGTTTTAAGTTCGTATTGAAGTTATGTGAATGTTGAAATGATTTAAATTGAAATAAAATTAATGATGGATTCACAAAATATGTTTTAATCTATGAATTTAAATTAGAAAGTCAATTACATACTAATATATTTTAAGATTTCTTTGATGTTAATGTAATTAAAAGTCTATATATTATTATATCAATGTAATGAAATACGCGAATAGACCGAACCAACCTGCATTAAAATGAATTAGCAGGGTATGTTATCTTTCATTCTGTCATATTATTACTCTTGTCAAATCGAGAAAATATTGATTTTGTCTACTCTTACGTGTACACTATACTCTTTGGTGTACACAAAAAAAATGGGATTCTTTTGCTACCAACACGAATTTTGATATAATTTTACAATGGACTGATTTTAAACTTTTTAATATTTTTTACTATATTCCCTTAATTCATATATATTTTAAACCTATTTACATGTTTTTAATTAATGAAAATTATCTTGCATGTTAAACATGTTGCAGATATTTAGGTTACATGCAATGTGTAATTTTTTTAAGTAGAGTAAAAGATATATCAATAAAATTTCCAAGAAATATTTATTTTTTTATTTACAACATTTATGATTACATATTACATAGGTTGTGATAAGGCTAGAGAGGGGATGAACATTTATTGTAGCATTTTGGCATTACCGGCAGTTGAGTCTCACTCGGGTTTCTCTGAATCCATGTTAACTATGTCTCCAATTGCAAACAGGGTATTTCTAGTCTGGAACAATTTGATGTAATTCAATACAATAACAATGACAAAATTCATAAGCTAATTCCCATTTAAACCTAAAGACACCTTTTCAAATTCTAAATTAACACTATGTTACAGAACCAATAATAAAATATGTTATGGACCCAATGTTTTTTGCAGGTCAGTGTCAGCTGCATACTATACAGTGCCCACCCCATATCCTTTAATACTCAGTGACTCCTAAAATAATTTTCTACATCGCAACTTATGTTTAAAACCACCAAGCTATTTGATTTTTATAAATTTAGCAATAGTATAATGTTTGCAATAGATGGGTTTGAATGGTGCTTCTGTTCACCAATCAAATAAAACAGCTAGTGACTTCCCTATGCCAAAGAGTGGCTACTATATCCAAAGCCCCAATAGACCCACAGTTAAGGTGGTCAGATATTGTTGACTTAGAATTCTCAGTAGACCTTAATGTAAGATTTCTAATGACTACATACATGCATAAGGGTCGCTTCGAGTTCCCCACCAGGTGTAGTAAACTCTTTGAGCTGTAGAACTACAGCATGACTGAAAAAACCAAAGTTAACTCGCTTATTAAAAAAGTTGTACTTAATTAAATAATTGATTTATTAGAAGTATCTGATAAAAACAAAGAGAATATGTTTTTATCCAGTTTCCAATTAAACCTAAAACTACCTAGTGTGCGATAAATAAAAAAAAAACATTCTGAAATAGTACGTACAGTTCCGTCACGAATTGATTAACAACAGTAAATTCTTTTTGAAAGTCTAATTTTTGATTATTCACTTGTTGCTGACCATTAGTTGAAGACATTTTAACAAATTATATTCTTTGTCTTCGAGTTAAAAATTCTTTAACACGTTATCAATTATTACTCTAAAACAAATTCAATTCGATCAATAAACTTGAATTGAACAGACAAGACTTGAAAATCTACTCAGTGCTGCCAACTTATCAACGTTCAAATTTCAGACTGCCAGCATTGCAAATAAGAGTTTAACCGGGCCATGCGTGCATTGCGTAAAAAGTTGCGTTCATATGGAATTGCATTCATCAAAAGATCACCATGGACCGTTAGCACTTATAAGCCAAGATCGCCTCACTAGGGCCTTGAGGCCAGTCACTCCATGGAAAATCCACCGAAGCGACCTAAGATTTCGGCGACTGCCTGATCCGGTAATATTGAATTAACAATTTGAGCGATGCTGCCGAGAGAGTCCTCGAACTTAGTTACTCTTAAACGAGGATTAAGCTTAGCCCCTTCAGCGCCAGGCCCTCTTAAGCCCGGCGAAACTTTAAATATCTCCTAAAAGCTAATAGTGGCTATGTGGTCATAATTTTTTTTTCTTTATTCTTATCTGTGTGTTTTTATAGGTACTTATTTTATATAGTCTTGTACTTGTCTTTGAAAAATAAAAATGGAAGATAGCGTTGCTGTCAAACACGAAGGGAAAAATATTGATATCAAACAGGAAAAGCAGGACAATCTTGAAAGTTTCAAATATGAGTTTGACTCTGGAAGCCAGGATAGTAGTAAAAGTGGAAGTGGAGGTTATCAGCGTTGGGCACCTAATTTGAATGGTGTGCGAAAAAGTGCTTTTACGCCATACAAATCCGTTCAGTGTACTGCACTAACTAATTTACAGAGAGGTAATTATACTTCCAGTGTTTAAGAGCTTAGGAGCCTACTCTATTGATTATATATCAATTTCTTGTTGAATAAGTTTGAAGTGTTCAAGGTCACGATTGTAGGTAATACGCAGGCGCGAGTCCTCGAATTGCCTCAACCCGATTGTAGCTTTCACGCAAAGGCTGGGCGCGGAGAAATAACTCGTGAAGACGTGAAACTGGAGCAATATGTTGATATTACTGATGAACATGGGCTCACTGCATTACATTGGGCCGCTAGCTACGGCCAGTTAAATAGTTGTCAGGACCTAGTTTGGTAAAACAGTCACGTTCTAGTTTCCTTTGTTCTTAGAACTATATGGTTTTCTTTATGTTACTTGTAAGATTTTTGACGTCTTTCATGATTACTCTCTTATTTATAATTGAACTGAAACTAAATTCTTTGTTTTGTTTTAATGAAAGTGTAATAAGTGATATTTAAACATTTATAGATTTTTTACAAAACGTATTAAACTAATTAAAAGTAACATTTTGTTATTTTTTATTCCATAATATCTATAGTTTTGTAGTTACTATTTATAGTGACATGTATTCAATAGGAGTGGTGCCAATGTGAATATGCGGGGTCCGGAGGGGGAAACAGCACTGCACCTGGCTGCAGCAGGGGGGCACCACGAGGTTGTGAAATTTCTTTTGAATGAAGGAGCTGATGCTGACATACAGGATGATGTAAGAAACTTTTACTCATATTTAAATTGTCTATGACACTTTTTATGCACTTAAGTTAATTTACCTGTGCCATTTTCCTCATTTGGTGTCTCTGAACTTGTTAATTTTATTTTTAAAAGCTAAAACAAGCTTTTAGCTTTGTTTTAATAAAAATAAAATTAACAAGATATATCTTAACTCAATCATATTTTTATATGTATCTTTATAAATATTATTTGCAATACGCCATTAATTACATTGAAAGCTGTGGGTGTTTAATATTTTATGTGTTAACAAGTTGTTTCCAATGTAGTCTGGTAGCACAGCCCTCATGTATGCAGCAGCAGCAGACTTCCCCTACACTTGCAATGAGCTCCTCATCCGAGGAGCTGACCTCACCCTTACCAATGATTATGATCAAGATGCTTACACCTTAACCATCACCAACAACTGCAAACTGGGTATGATAATTTTTAAATTAAATTATTAAATTTGAGTTAAGTAAAGTGTTGTATATAATTAAATACGTTTAAGAACCCAAGAATCAATATCAAAAATATTTACTGTATTCATTCTTGTATTTGTTTTATTTCATTTGTAATTACTTCTAATATGTACCCCAATGTGTTACAAAACAAATGATAATTTAGATTATTATTAAGTATACACAATTATTAATGATTGCAATCTTTTGACAAGTATTTTTAATTAACATTTTTAATATAAATGCTGTAAATTTCCCCAATGTAAGATGTAGACAACAATTTAAAAAAAACCTTTAGGCCAAATTTCTTTTTGTGCTCATACAATGATATTTAAATAATAATTACATTGATTTTAATGTTCCGATAATGGATTTGGCATAAAAGAAGCTTTAACGATTGAAAATTAGTAGTGTCCTGTTATTTGTGTACTAAACTTGTCAATTTAATTACATTACTATGTGAATGTTCATTTTTAAACAACTCCGAACATTAGGTTCTCAATTTACATGTTTTTTTTTTATTTTTTTATTATGACCTGTGTTTTGTTGTTCCAGCACAAACTGTGATAGAGAATTTTTTGATTGGATGTCTCAGCAAGATATAAAACCGCAACATTGTTAATTTGCTTTGGACAGACAACACAGCAGATTAATTTGCTAACAGAATTAAAATAATAATACAGGGATTTAGTTTATAAATTGTATTTAATAAATATTTTTAAGTTCACCATATACAAACATGTGATGTGACAAGTAATTCAATTACAGACAATATAGAAACATAACTGGTTTTATTCTATCCATGTGTTCACATCCCACTTGAACAAAAATATTTAAACACTATATGCACCTTGAAAATTGATTAAATAACTTCAAAACCAAAAACTTTAGAAAGCCCTCAAAGACCTTGATAAAACTCATTGTATAATTTACATAACCTTTATAGAATGAGTTAAGTAATGATTTAATAAAACAATATTGCCTCAAATTTAAAACAAATCATATTTATTTGAACACATAAATATTTTACAATCACCAACACCTTTAAAAAATTGTTCTTATAAACATATTTTTTTTGTACAAAAATATATCTACAATTTAAATATAAAACATAGAGTGTTTCATAAAATTTAAAATCCAATAGAGTGGATTTTCAAAATATTTTGGTTATAAATAATGTTGAAGGTAACTTACCCAATAAAAGACCACTGGTGGCTTATCCATATGTTATATATCTATATTTAAAAGCTATAAAACTTTGTGCTTACAGTATGTTTGATATAATTCAGTACACACATATCACAGTTTCGACTCAGTGAGCCAGTTGAAGGTCTGCGGTTTCCTGTTGGACTGAGGGTTTATAAGTATATTGATGATGCTCGGCCTGTCAACTACTGACACGGCTTTCTTGATAGCTGCCTCAATATCTTCGACCGTGCGACACAGATGGCCCGTCTCTCCGAACATTTCCATCATCTTCTCATAGTGCACTTCGGGACTTAGTGCTGTAGGGGGTGTGCTGAAATAAAAAAAAATCTCATACAAAAACTTCTTTGTATATTTTTGGAATCTTACAAATATAGTATATTTACATGATAAATACTTTCTTTGAATGCTTTGGGGCTTTATTGGCTTAAGGGACAAAAGTGTATAAAGTTAAAATGAACAAGGTTTACCTCTGAGCTACATCGCCGTACGACTGAATTTCTTGCATGGTGTCCTTGTCGAAGCCGCTGTAAATTCCGTTGTTGTTCACAATTATTATTATGACTGGCAACTTGTAACGGAACATCGTTTCAATCTCCATACCTATGAAAAAGGAAAGTGCAATTAATATTAAAATCAAAAGTTCATCCATTTGTTACCAAAGTAACTTGTACTGACCAGAAAATCCAAAAGCAGAATCTCCCTCAACACAGATGACTCTCTTGTTCGGCGCGTAGTCCCGGCACCACATGGCCGCCGCTGCCGCGAACCCAGGACCCACCTGAATACATAATTATATCGAATACTACATTAACCTCGAATAAAAATGTTAAAAAAGTCGCTAATTTATTACAAACAGATTACATATTAATAATTAATTATATTAATTTCAAATTTATTATAAAAAATGGCTCATTAGAATTGTGAAATAGTTTACGATGGTAAAACAGCACAGTTATCATTTTAAAACAGTCCGGAGTCCACTCACGCCCATAGTGCCGAATGTGCCGGCGTCCAGGCGATGTCTGGGCTCGTTGTTGAGCAGTATCCCGCGCCCGATGTCCATTGTGTTGGCACCTTCACTCACGATGATAGAATCCTTGGGAATGTTCGCTTGCACAGTCTTGAACACGGCGTAATAATTGAGAGGTACTGACTTGTTATTCGCTTGGGCCTAAAAAAAAATACACTCAAAACGGTAACATACGTGCATTACAATTTGTTTTGTGACAAAAATGTAAAAAATTGGACCAATGTTTCCAGCGTGAAAATTCAAGGTTACATGTTACCTTACCTCAACAAACTCGGCGTTTTTCTTCTGTTTATCTTGCAGCGTCTGCCACCATTTGTTGCCGGCCGGCTGCAGACTGAACTTCTTGTCGGACAACTTCTGTGCTAGAGCCTCGGCGAAGGGCTTGATGTCAGAATGCACCGCTACTTCTGACTTTATAGAATTGTTTAGTTCTTCCGGTGCTATGTCCACCTGGTGAAAGAAATGGAACATGGAAAGAAACTTAGCACTACATCAACCTGCCTTTTCACCGCAGGGTCTCCAGCGTATACAACTGTTCTATATATTTCTGTCAGCCGTTATATCTGAACTCCCGTACTTCCTACGCATACCCTCTTTCCTACAATCTACACCTTCATCGGTCTTCCTCTAACTTTGTAGTCATCCACATTGAATCTCATTGCCTTCTTGTTTGTATGCTCATCAACAAGAACCAACTGTCACTAATAAAGTTAAATCGTGATGTTAGTTAAAGTGAGAACAATTAAATCCATATTTATTACCCAAATTAATAAATGCATTTGAAACTTTTCCTTCTTTATTCAATTTCATTACTTTGTGAAATATTTTCCAAACATTACATTCCAATAAAAACGTGAGTTTCATAATAATGTCCCCGTCACACCGTACTCTTGTTATAAATTAAATCTGTACAAAGTACGTACTTGAAATATTACAAACAAAAAACGAATGCCAAATAGCACGTCCTAATTTAGAAATCATAATTAAGTTGTATGAATGAGAAAAGAAGAAAAATCATATCTATCTCTCTCTTTGTAAAAGTCCTTCTTCGCCCCCTTTATGTCCTGAAGCGAAGTAACACACACCTGGATGACTTTAACATCGGGCGCGTACCGCGGCGGCTGGCCGAAGTGCAGCATCCAGTTGAGGCGCGCCCCCAGCAACAGTATCACATCCGCCTGCAGGAGGGCCTGCGTCCTCGCGGCGGACACGCACCACTGCGACTCGTCGGGGACAACGCCCTTACCTACCAACAAATAAGGCTCAAAATGCTATAGGCACGTTGTTATATTTAAATCAAGATTTTTATAGGCATAAAATCTGGAAAGAGAGGAACCTTTGGGTGCATAATCATCAAAGGACAGAAGGCATTTTATACAACAACAGGATCAATATTTTTTTTCAATTGATTATTTCAGTTACAAGGACTAAAAAGTACAAACTGAACTCTAAAATATTTTACAAAATTCAAGCGCTTTTTCGATTAACTATCGCTGTTTTAGCTATTACATAACATGATGTATTATTACTATGTATGTTTAAAATATTATCATAGTTAATACCTGTCTAATCTCTATCTATTGATTGATTATTTCTCTAATTCATTGAATGATAACTCACACTTTGTTACTGTCGTTATCATATCCGCCATCTTTATTATTGTCATTTTAATTGATAAAAAATTATCTCATAAATTCAGTTCTGTATTTATAAAAAAAAATGTTTCCATGAACTAATTTAAGCTGAAACAAACATGTAGTAACCTATATGGAAATAATATGGCTTTAAATCAATTTTATATTAAATCCGATTAAATAAAATTTAGTTAAAAAAAATCATGCATGTCCAATAATAGAAACTGTACATCTTATATTTTATGAAGTTATGGTTAAAAAATATCAAAAAGTTTTTCTGCTATTTTTGTACATAAAACAATTGTACTTTTGTATTATTTCTTTTGCTTTCAAACGTCTATATATTACGTACTTGATAAAAGGTAAAAAGTTATGCATACCCATTGGAGTTGGTAGGAATGGTATTTTGGTGTTGTTCACTAGTTTCCTCACAGCGTCCTCCGCCCTGGCGTACGCGGCCCCCTTGCCGACAATAACCAGCGGCCGCTCTGCTCCGGCCAGCAGACCCGCCGCCGCCTCCACCAGTGAAGGGTCAGGATGAGCAGGTTTTGTCGCACCAGCGTTGTAATAGTCTAGCGGGACGGTGTCTTCATCAGCTTCTGCCTAAAGAAAATGAAATAAAAATGAACAATGTTTATTGCTCACTAAAAAAAATAGATTCAGTGGTGCCTTGACTCCTTAAGTAGGGCTCCAGTGATTAGGGAGTTAAGGACTTCCCTTAAACTAAAACACTCAATTAAATGTCAATTGATTATAATTTCGCGAAATTGTTTTACGTTATTTGTTCCTAAAAATGATAAATAGTTTAGAGATTTGTAATCGAAGACATTTTAATTATTAATGCGCAATAAAAACATCATGCAATTATGAAATAGGAATGTTAGTACAAACTTTTTGAGGTTAAATAATTTTTTTGCTTGGAAATGGTTAAATTATTTATGAGTAATGTTAATTGTCGTGTACTAAGGTCATACTCGGTGCTTCAACTTCGTAATGGTGATTTTTTCTGCTAACAAATTGTTTTGATCTTTATAGATAACAAACATCTTTTAAATAGTTAAGCCCCTCTATCAGGGTTCAGGGCTCCCATCACAATCCTGGAAAGTTCAGTAGAAAATTTATTTTACCGTAAGCAGTGTGGCTGGCATGTCGAGGTACGCGACGCCGGGGCGGCCTGAGCTGGCCAGCCGCACCGCCTTCTCCACGTGCTGAGGGATGAGACGAGCTGACGGCGGACGTGCCGCGTACTTGCAGTACATTCGACTGGACTCCACCTAAATACGAAAATAACTATGATGGACGCTAGCTTGATACAGTAAATGTAGAACTCCATTGCCATGGTGCCACAAAGAAAAAAACAATAAATCATTCTGGAACTCAAAAGACTACGGTCTGTGAGTCTGTAGGTGTAAAAAGGAAAAAAAACCCATTGCCTCTAAAAACTTTTGTAATGCCATTTAAAAAAAGAAGATAAATGTTCTAGGAAGGTCTCATTATGTGAACAATTATTTATCTGTCGTATTATAACATAGCAAATCTTATCATTTATTTGATATAAATTAGAATACAAAATATTCTAACTGTACTTAACATGAATGGGTATCAATAATGCTATCTTATCTAAAGATTTCAACGTATAAGTACATGAATTGAATGTTATACCAATGACCTTTTAATTCCAATAATTATCTAACCATTTAAAAATTTAACAAGATTTGTTCAACATTATGAATAATGTAATAAATCTTTTACTGTAAAATAAATAAAAAGTTAAATGATTCATATATTTGAAGATTATTTATTTCCATACTGCTAAAAAGTGTTTAAACAATGGTGAGAATTTTTAATATCGTGGGAAAAATAAGGACAATAGTAACAAATAAAAATCTTAAATATATTTAGTAGCTTTTAGAGTAAAAAATAAATTTAAACAATAATACCTGAAGCCACTCCTGGAAGCCACCAATGCCCTCATGGTCTTCTGGACAGGAGCCAGCAATCACAAGTAATGGCCAACAGTTCACTTGTGCATTAGCCATACCACCGATGCAGTGAAGAAGACCTGGTCCCGATACCGCTAGACAAACTCCAGGCTTACCTAAACAAGTCAACATAAAGCTAATTATATTACACGTATAGACTTGTTTAAATCACTAAGGGAGTTCTGTAGTGTAGATTAAGTATGTAAAATAGGCACTTGAAAATTAAAACCATAACCATTAACAGCTGATAAGTAAGAATGTTTTGTTTATTATTTAAATGTGTTTGAATGCAGTTATAAATGAATTGAAAAGGAGATTTTATGAAATATTTCCAATCATAAATATTTTCTAATGTACCTTGGGATTCAATACTTTTTTTTTTAATATATTTTATATATATAGCATCTGTTATGGCCACTATTATTTATTTTAATTAAACTATTATTACCAGTAAGGTATCCAACTGCCTGAGCTGCATAGCAAGCTGCTTGTTCATTGCGCATTCCAATGTATTTGAGGCCGGCAGCTTGAAAGGCTAGAGATGTCTCAATAACTGGTATACCAACAATACCAAATACATATTCAACACCCTGGAAAATTCATTTTTTATAGGAATTACCTTTAGTTATTAAAACATAAATTTAATTTTTAATTACTTTAGTTAGCTGTGGAATTGAAAAAGACTTATCATTGTTTTTTTTTATTAGGTATAACATTATATTTAATTTAAATCGCTCCCCTTTTTTTACACCTTACAAATTAAAAGTTAAATTTTGGTGCATACTTTGCCGTGTGATTTTTGTTTTTATAAAAAAAATATCAAGTCTCATTTTCTTGTTTTAACGAGTAAAAATAATAATTTGATTACCTGTTTTTTTAGACTCTCCGCTAATATATTGTTGCCGTCGATCCCCATGGCTTGATTTAATTTTGCCGATACGTGAAAAGATCTTCTAAAAGGTAATCGAACAATATTTCGTAAAAACATCTCTTAAATTTCTAAACTTAGAACAAATACAAAACTATAACAAAATTCAATATCTTTAACTTTATCGGAGTATCAAATGAGTTACGATAAAACTTTTACAGCACAAAACTTACTCCGAAAACTGATTACGATTTACACTGAAGAGTGGCGAATAGTGAACAGACGATTATACTGTTAATAGAACTTTACAAAGATAGTCATAAACGTGGGTAAAAATATTTTTCTTAACAATAAGTTCACTACACCAAGTTATAACTGTATTTGATAACTAAGTTTTGGCTTGCTTAATCTGTTATCTTATCAAAATATTTTGAAAGTTGAACTTTGGAATTGACAATGACAAGTTGATTACAAATGACATTAACAAATATGAAAATGACAAGTAGGGTTGCAAACTATTAAAAAAGTATATAAAAATATGTGTATGCTCTGGAACCATTGAAGAGCTCAATTATTTTTCTAACATGACTTAAAGACATTTTGAACTTTTTTAGTCGTTGTAATTTTTATAGATTAACGAAGTTGATCACAGAAGATTATGGACATTGTTTTTATTCTGGATTTATATACTGAGTATAAAGAATTTCTAAACGTTCAAACTAAATATTTTGCTATATCTATTGAGTAGGAGATGGCATTGTTAAGCAATTCTATACAGTTGTAGTATGTTATTATAAATTATTCGGTGATAAATGTAACTTGTTAAAACCGTGCTATGTTTTTCGTTTCTGTCATTTCAGTTTTGACACAAGGAACTGGTCATCACATAGGTCCAGCATCCCGTTAACTAAGCGCCTGCACTTCTTACAGTTTGGCGGCTTATTTGTACACATACAAGGGGATGTCTACCTAACGGAATTTAAAAATCTTATATTATATTATATTATATTAGTATTAGGAAAGTACTGTCAACTATTTGAATTGTTGTCAGTTCCAAGGTGTGGTTTAACCTACGATAAAGGAAATTTTCTCTATCTTTGGTCCCACGTCGTCTCGATCCAAATTCGCCTTGGATGCATCTTTGT
This sequence comes from Papilio gigon, assembly GCA_027563995.1. Classification (NCBI taxonomy): domain Eukaryota; kingdom Metazoa; phylum Arthropoda; class Insecta; order Lepidoptera; family Papilionidae; genus Papilio; species Papilio gigon. The sequence goes on along the minus strand of JAODUI010000007.1, from coordinate 3,843,343 downwards.
AAACTTATTTTTTCTACTATTTTTTACTAGAAATAAATACTGTACAATTGTTTCGGACTAAATTAATAGCTCGTTGTATTTTAACCGCAACAAATTATCTATTCATATGTCACAATGAGAATAGTTGTAGTTTTTATTGGTGTTTTATAAACATTGTTCAGCTCAAGGCATACTTACATTGGTGTTTGTATGACAGAAAGAAGGATAATGTTTTTCTCGCATATTTATTATGTATGGAACGAATGTTTTGTGATCGCCTGTAGTCGGCGCCCTATTTTACAATTTAAAGAGTTTTCAATTTTTTAATACTTTTTGGAGTATTTAGGTTTGTATTAGACATCTTGATAATGTTCCTCGATGTACTAGGAAATGACAAAACTTTTTTCCACCATAAAATCTAGTGCAGAGAATAGTCAGAGAGATTACGCATATAACAAATTCCCATTTTAGACAGATAACAAAATGCAATATCCAGGTATATTTATAGACAATGTAATTGAAGTCAGGGGCCTCGGCTATGATCAGGGTATTAATATGAACAGGTTTATGTTTATGTTGCATTACTATCAGAATAGTACAGGTTCTGTACTGAGGAAATGGGATTCGGCATTTAAACTAAAATGTACATATTAACGTAGTCACTAAAAAACCCGTTACACGTGTATTAAATAAATTATATTATTTATTATCTATACATGAAATGTAATAACGTATAGAATTAATTTTAATGCTAAGAATTGATCAAAATGTAAATCTTCATACCAACTAATGTGTGTGGTGGCATATGGTAATATTAGTGTTTTGAAAGACTCGAAATAGATTTGACTCAAAACCGTTGTCAGTTTCTGTGTTAATGTCAATTTCAAGCCAGCATTTTTTTATCACAAAAAGATTTTTATGAATTTTAAAATCGAAATTTATTCACACATCAGAGCGAACGTAATTCAGTTTTTTTTTAATTAACACGTTCCATGCCTATGCGAAATTCTCATATTAAAAAAAAGTGTAAAAATATACATACAGACTTATTGAGAACCTCCTCTTGTTTGCAGTCTGCTAAAAATGAACTCACTGACTTTGCACTGAACTTGTTAAACTGTTTTTCTATTTCAAAGTCAAGCGTTCAAACACATTAATACATTATAATAAGTCCATTTAAACTGAAGTTGAATGGTTGAATTGTTTGTAATACGACTAAAAATGTTTAAATAACCTAGGACCACGAAATTAGCATTTTATTATTAAGAAAATGTATTCATTGTTATAATATGTATATTTTGATTTCCTTAAACGAGACTCACGTATGAAAACAAATATAACTTTGGTGGGTATTACAAAGACCGTAATGTGGTACAATAAGTCTATGCCTATTTTTGGTGCAAATGACGACATGATATTCCTTAAAAACTTTTTAGACAAAAAAATGTTTTTTTTTTAATAGCCTAGTTATAATTTCGATTATCAATTGAATATCTCGAGATAATAAATATGCTTTTTGTACTCTTGACAATGTATATTAATTTCGTTAATAAGTTAAGCCGTGAAATTTTAATGAAGAAATATATACAAATATGTACATTTATAGCTTATAGACATACAGTTGTGTTAAATAATGGGACTAGAGCCACTTTTCACTAATTTACCTTGGTATTTTTGTATCTTATAAATAAATAAATAAAAAGTTGTTTATCTGTTGCTTTCATTTACTGACAGATGAGCGAGATGGATATTACATGTATGTATGGACATTTAACATTCGAAAAGCCTTTGTAATATTTTCCAATATTCGTATATTCTTTGTAATTATGTTATGTAAGCAAAAAGTAAGGATTTATAACTTTAATCTTATGTGGTTTTTACTAATATAATGTTCGTAAGAAATTGGATTCTTACGAACATTATACAATGTAAGGATTATAATTATTGAGTATGGAGAAAATTTGACACTGACGTAAATTACTGTCTTAATACGCTATGGGTTCGTATGGTCGCAAGGTCTAGTTGTAGTATAATTGTTTACGTTACTACGTCCGCCGGCTGCAGTGGCTGTTGTAACGCCGCGGGCAACACTCTGACTCTGCATTCAGTCACCAACTGTCCACGCGTGTTAACTATACGTTCGATTTAAAAATGAACGCGATACGAGCTGCGTGAATTCAATTCAATTTTACGAACGTATTAAAAAAAAAACGTTCAAAAATGGCTGTGATCGATTTAAAAGTTTTTGGTGAGTAATATTTATTCCGGTTTTTATATAGTTATTTGGTATATGTCAATTTTCTCAGTATTTAATAATCTATGATTACCCTCACAAATTATAAGTTTAAAATAAAATTTTATGGTCGTAATATTTTCATTACTATTTGAATATGAATTATTCAAATTCATTATTTAAGTAATTTTTGACTTGTTTTAAATCATGAATTTAAAATAATAAATAATTAGACATGGATGTAGGTAAGCGTCTTATAATGGTTTATTTATAAGCCAAAAAAAAAAATAGTTTTAATATAAAAAGGAAAGTACAGGTTATAATTAATTTTATGTCAAAGAAGTTGAAGTTCAATTCCTGTAATTATTGTAGTAATGAACAAATGTGTCAAGGATGGTAGATTTCTTTATACATTTTTGTAATTACTTATAGAAAAAGTGTTGATTTAAAGATAAAGTGAATCCAAAGACTTATGAAACATACAGATAAGAAATATATTCTTATTACACATTTTGTTAGGTAAATACTGGCAACAGTTAATTATTCTTATTATTTTTTTTATCGCGTGATATTTTAAAAGGAAAATTAATCGTTCTTTTTTCAAATTATATGCGTAATTGTGACGAAAATAAAATTGTATGGGATAGTATACTTGGCGTTATTGTGCCGTATCGTTACACGTTTCCACTGCCGAAACAGTTATAAAAAAAGTGTTCCCATCCCTTTCATTCACATTGAAAAGACTGAGATGGTAATATGTTTTGTACGCGTTTGCGGCAATTGGTATATAGAGGACTTTATCACTGGCTTCAACTTCGACGCCACAATACGATCGTCAATTCTTTGTCGTCACAGTAGAGCGCAGTTCACTCGACAAAAGTCCTTTTATAGGCAGCCTTTTTGGTTATAGTCCATACTTTTTGCGTAAGACAGAAACTTCATGGCACAAAAAATCATCTGTCTTTTGTTTTTGGCTTTGTTATGAATAAAGTAAGCGATAAATGTATGAAGGCGAGGTACACTTGGGTAGAATAAACTATTTTATAGTGCGTCCGAGGACGTCTAACCACTCGACGCAATTCTGCTATGAACATAACATGTATTATGTGTTAAAAATAAGGCCATAGGAAAGTTTCTAGACAGCTGCTTATATAGTATACCCGTGATTAACATTTATAAGCTAAAATAGAATGATTTGTGACCAATGTTAAGACATTTTCTTATTAGAAAAAGTTCATTACCTTTTTAACCTTATTACATTTTGTAGAAGATAAAACGTATTCTAAATTAGTGTATTTCGTATCAAGTTGTCATTATAATATAATTAGTCTAGTTTGAGGTATGACAACTTCGGTGGTTTTAATCTATATGTTCCAATGTGTAGGCAGCGTTTATCATTTTTAAAGTGTAAGATGGCAAACAAGTCAACTACTTCTGTTCTGCTAAGAACAGAAGTCGGGAACTAAGAGCGCGGAGATCTTACAGTCTGATAATGTTGAAGTACCACACCGAACCGAGGCTCCTTAGGGAGATCTCGAACGTGGTTACTTTGAATCGAGGTTCAGGGTAAGCGCCCTCTGCCGGCCACCTGAAGCCAGTTGAAACTGTAAATGCCTTCTAAATGCTAACAGTCAATCCTGTCACAAAAAAGAGGTCTGATATGTTAACGTACTCATCAAGTGAACAGTCGAAAGCATTTATTTGTGAACCTGGTAAACACGTTATAAGAGGTACTTTAATGTTCAATTGATATTTACTTTATCAAGGTTACATCTTTAAAGTATTTTATCTGGACAGTTATCTGCGCCATGGCCTCTATCTGTCAAAATCCACGTCAAATAGTACCTAACCTTATTCACTAGTAAATAGACTAAAAAAGCAGACTCAATAACTTTTAAGAACAAAGAATATGCCACTGTTGTTAAATTGCTTACAACACGTTGTTATCGTTAAGAGGTTAATTTCTTGGCTCTGATTAATTTTATTTATTACTTGCATCGCTTTTGATTATTTTTTAATAATCTTAATATTACAGATTACCGAATTCTTACGACCGTAAAAATGCGGTGTGCCCTTACTGTATCTTATTTAATGATACAATTTATAAAGACCGTTATTCTCAGACCTAACGGTTGAGTTGGTTTCTAATCACACCAGGAAAACGGACGGCAAACATTAACCGGGAAAAGAGTTCGGTAATATTTTCGCGGGACTATAGGCACATATTTTGCTGGTGTTTTTACTATAATATTAGATTTTTGAAGTTGAGTCATAAATATAAGCTAATTCATATTTTACATGAGAATGTATGATTCGTGGTAACACCGGAACACCTTTGTAGAACTGGATTAAATTCTATATATATAATGAAATACCATCTGGAAGGACGTAAAAAATAGTTTAATTGAAATATGTATTCGTGTATGAGATATAATTACGAGGCGAATTCTTAAATAAATATAAAATAAAAACATTATTTCAACAAAGACTCGTTGATTTCGGCTAGAATGTTAATTTTAAATAAATTATAAAACAAGAGTTTTTGAATACGTTAAATTTGGCAAACTGGTATTACACGTTTCATTATACGCTTATTTTTTATAAATATCAAGTATTTAATTTTATTAATAGTTTAAAGTAAATTTGTTATAGAGTAATAATGTCGAAGTGTTATTGACCTAGACGGGGCTCTTTTATTTTCTGTTTATCTAGGTACTTAGGTACGGTTGGCATTCTCATTTCTATTTCTTGAGATCTATTTTTGGATCACCCTACAAACACGTTGGACGAGTTATTAGGGCTTACAGATTCTTCTCTTTGCATAAATACTTTATACTCACATACTGTGTGATAACGGCCTTACAATAAATTGCTTTTTTATGAACAGAAATCTGCATATTGCGTTTAATTAAAACTACGCTTGGGTGTCTTAGAAATTATAAATTCACTTCTAAACTAAAGGATTATGTATGGCCTTATTTTAGGATTTCCTTAGCATATTTAAGAAGCGCCAATAGCCTAATGGTTAAGGGTACGGACTACCGATCTAGCGGTGGTGGGTTCGAATCACGCCATTCGACTATTGTCGTGGACCATATCCTAACACAAGTTTTTTCAAGCTTGCCGGGAATGGTCAGATGAAATATTAGTAAATTAACAAAAAATCTGCTAATATTTTATATTATTATATATATATTGTAACGTTTTGTTAAGACACGTGTAGTTGGTAAAAATCAAACTTTCTTGCAAATTAATTTGTCATAGATCAATAACGTGTCGTAACATTTAACATTTAGAATGAGGAAGACATTTAATTGCCTTTTAATGTGTGTTTTCGTGAATGATAATTATTGTCTCTAAGAGGTTTTCATTGTTCATCAAAGTTTAAGTTAAGCTTGGATGTTGTTGGAGCACTTTTGTTATATAATTTAGTTACTAATCAATTAGAAATTTTTGAAATATTAAAACTTTCGTGAGACATTTTACTATACTACTTATAAAACGGCTTAACTCAACGTGAGCGACGGGCCGCGAAAGCGCTATAATACCGTTCCCACTCACCCTGAAGACGAGCCACCGATGCGCTCGAAACTAGTCGGTACTGACACCGCTTTACACGTGAGTTAAGCCGTTTTATAAATAGTATAGAAGTTTTTGTAAAATCATCCATTAGTAACATTGTTAAATAAGAAAATTATTTATATTAAAGTTGTATTTTTTGTTTTAACATGTAGTTAATAATTACGCTGGTTTTTATATCTAAGTCCAGTGTGATCGTATTACTTGGTTGTTCCGAGAAATCGGTTTTTATGGATCGTGTTTTTTGCAGGATGATATGTTGGACGTAAATTCACATATCAACTTTGATACAGTAACCCCTAAGTACGGAAAAATGTTTTATATTATTCTGTTAGGTAAGCCTGGCACACAGTCACGACAATGAAACGGTAAGGTAATGCAGTTTGATAGGAAATCAACATGTATTTGGTTTGTTTCAGTGTTCCGTACATGCGGGCATAAGACGAAATCATAGTTAAGATTGTGTAGGAAAAACTGTTTGCCTTCGCTTTGGTTCCGTTACGATTCCGCGAGTGTGTAACGACTCTAACATTTCAATAAAAATCTTTAAAACTTCTATATTTAAATTGCTTCCTGAATCGAAATCATGTAATATTGTTAATGAACGCACAGCTGTAGTTGTGGTATAGAATTCATCGCAATCGATGTGGGCGATTAAAAGAATTGTTATGTGTTTGGGAAACTTGACCGATTCGTTTCCACCGGCGCGTTGTAACGTCAACAGTTGACGTTGTAACAGTGAAGGCTCGGGGTGTTATTAAATATTGGCCGTTGTTGACGCTCGCCGCTGCGACGAAGCGCCGATAAAAGAATGCACAACTCAGTTTCAGTTCGACTCGTACGTGATTTTTATTGGATTCTTATCTCGATTTGCGTTCAGTTTATGATTTCTTTGCATTTCTTCGATATCATTAATTTCTTTTACATATCTCAGTACTCGTAATACCTTTATCACATTAATACAATTAAGTAATTTCTTAATAGATTATTTACACGAGCAAGAGCGTGTTATATGACATCGTCACATAAGGTTCGTCTACTACTGGACGTAGACCACGATTGATTGATCGTGTTTTGTATAACTTGATTTAATAAGTTTAAATAAATTTTAGTATTTTACCCAACTTAGTCTTAACTTTGAGACACTAACCTTAAACTTGAAAGTCACTTTTGGATGACAAAACTATAATAAATGACGTATTCTTGCTGTTAACAGCAAAGTTATTTATTCATATGATTTCAGAACGGATACCAATCGTCGATTTTCTCTAGACTTGAAGATTTTTCTTACTTAGATTTCTTTAAATTTAATGTTGTCGACATCTTACTAAAGTAAACTATTAAGAAAGTAAAATTTAAAACAAGTTTTCTCTCAATCTCTCATATTTAACATTTGCTCGAACCTTATTAAAATGTCAACAATAAGCTTTATTCAACAGTTATACAGAAATATTAACTCGTATAAAGTTACTTTACTTGAATATCAATATGACGAAATAACCTTTAAAGATTACTACTTTAAACATTTTTATATATGTTTAAATCGACTTCAAATAGAAGGAGGTTATAAATTTGTCTATATTTTTTATATATCATGCAAAATTTTATGTCTTTAAAACTTAACACGTTTCGTTTGTGTGTTGCTATGCCGATAAATTTATTTGTGACATGTTAAATAACCTTTATATTAATTTGTAAACGTTCATTCCTCAAACATAATGTTGGCTTCGAGATAACACGACTAATTTTAGAAGTAAGAGAAAGGGACACGTTCTAAAGGCCTTAGTTGGTTCTCATAATGAACCGGGTTTTTTACGTGTTCAGGAGTTTTTCTACCTTTAACAATTTCCCTAACGGCTACACTTAGTATAATTGTTTAAACGAGGAGTCGTAGCCGCATTCAAGGTCGTTCTAAAACGTCCCGACAATGACCATTGTGTTTTGTATACTCATTTCCTCAATAGGAAACGTAAATTTAGTATAAATTGATAACGTAAATGCTATTTGTGGTAACGTTTAATAATATGATGTTACCTGAAGTAGATTTTAAACGATGTACATAGATTTTTTTATAATTTTCACAATAAATATGATAAACGGTAAATTTATTTCAAAAATGGTAAAAGGCAATCTGGTGCACCTTTAGGAAAAAGACAAAAGGAGCAAGATTATGGACGAGATTTATGAATTCAAGTGTTAATATTTTGTCAATGTCATATGTATTTCCGCTTATTTTAACACGCTAACTACTTCGCTAAGGCAACAATTTTTGCCTACTTTCCCTCACTGTGGTACGAGATGTTATCTACCTGCTCCGTGACGTTAGTGCGACACGCGGTCCATTAGACCCCACCTCCTTAACAAAATTATGCAGAAAAGTACACGTTTTTCCTTGCCGCATCACAGGGAAGTTGCATTAGGGATAGTTTTGACCTCGTTTCGCAGCGAACGTATTAATGAATTTGGATAATGTTGTTTATTAAGACTAGATACATTATTATATTTCATATATCATCGAATTTGATTTAGTACGGTGTTATAATTGTATTTTTTTTAAGTGTCATCTAATGGTAATTCATACCAGCATCTATTGTACGCAGCGTGATTGAACAATGATAGAGAATATCAATTTGTGTAGTATCACTGTCACGTCTGGACACGCACGTGTTTACATCGATTGTCGTTTGCATGTATTTGACAATTAAACTGTTAGTAAAACAATTATATGTGGAAATGTAGTTACATATATAACCAATAATAAACAGTACAGTCAAGGTTCAAAATTGTAGGATAGAAAATTAAAAAACAATTGAATTCAATTAGTGACATATCTTTCCAAATTTAACTGTACTTATTATAAATTCATATTTCGTTGGGGTTCTTTTGTAAAAAGAAAAAACGTATATTTATTAAACCTTTACGTTCAAATATTTTATGGAAAATAGCATCATGCACTTGTCATGCAAATTTCACATTCATTCGTTCGTGCAATTTCCTTAACACTAACACTTTGCTACAAAGTTTTCATGTATTGAGAATATTACATATAGTACGTGCTTGAGTTTTTCATTGTTTTTCTTAAAGAGGTGACTGGTGTAATTGGCGAATGAAAGAAAATATTTGACATTGGTCACAAGAAATATTAGTAAATTTACAAAAATCTAATGACATTTAATTTTTGGACATTTTTCAATGCATTACAACATTTTTCATTTAGTACAATGGTAAACGTTCGTGGTGTTTCACTTAAAAAAAAAAGAAAAAAATGCCTTGTACGCAAATTCCAAGTCCTTTCTTACAAATTGACAAATGAAGAGCACAGAAAACGGGATAATTGCTGCTGCTACTTTGACCAACTTATTTCTTACAAACATATTTAAAAACTGCATCCTAGTGCCTAATGTGCCCTCGTCGTACGTACGAAACGTTCAAGCGTCTATAGCTTTAAGGTTGAACACCGCGAACGGACGCGTTGGTACATAGATTTTTTGTAAATCAAAATGGTAATATCTAAGATACAAAAACGATAATCATTATGTCTATGAATTACGTTTTTTTTTTTATTTCTAACAAAGACGTACGAAGTATAATGTACTAACAAACAATGGAAATACACTATTCGGAAAACCGTAGTATCCAATGATATAAATTATACAGAAAAACATATCGTTACTTTTTTTTTAAAGACAATTAGATAGTTACCACATTATTGTACGGTTGTTTCGGCAGTGGAAACCCACGGTTGTGTTACGTGGACTTGTGAAGTATTAGGTGCGGTTGGAAGATTGACATAATATGCACTCGCATTATTATTTCATAAGATCGCGTCACAATAGATTAATTGTACGTGACAAGACGACGTACGTCTCACAATACGGAGGATGTTGTTTATTTCAATTAAGAATAAAAAAAATGTTGCAATTATTTTAATTTCTATTTTTTTTTAATTCGATATGGAAAACTTTTCCTGGAATGACATACAAAGCAACGCCATCTAGTGAATTAATGTGATATCTTTCACAATTACTGATACGTAGCTAATTACATTAAGTTATATGCTTGCAGTGGGTTAAGCCATAGATTATACTTACAATGATATTGATTAAGTGGTGGCCACGGAAGGATCGACGCAGCGTGGGTAGACCTTCCGTAAGACTGATGATCTGGTCAAGTTTTCAGGAGTATTCTGGATGAGAGTGGACGAGGACCGATCGTCGTGGCGATCTTTGGGGAGGCCTATTTAGTATTTTTATTATTTGTTAGTTTTATTGTAATCATAATACTTTTGTTTTTTAGACGTGATCCCCGCGAGATTGAACCTGGGCTTCATGATATTTACATCGTGCTGGGTCGTGTACATGCTGCGTGTCAACATGAGCTTGAATCTCATCGCCATGGTGCCACCGACGCCAAGAAATGTCTCGTGAGTAACACATACGACATCAATCTGTATCTGTAACATTTTCGTTTCTGGTTAAAATATTGAATAGGAAAATAGTTGTTACGGCTCAAATGTGCCTTGACTTTTTTTATTTAACAATAATTTCATTTTCCTATCAACTCGGAGCCTTCACCATTATTAGGGGTGACTAGACCGCTGTCAACACTGGCCCAGTGATACTCAAATCGAAAAACACATTGGTTAATGGCAGGGATCGAACCTGTACATGGACTGCGCCATTGACGATCTTTTATTTTCCAAACATTGTACAGTTTTACGAGGTCACTTCAAAAAAATCACAAATAATGATAATTATGACATCGTTAAAATTTGAATAGATAAAAAATGTACATAGAAATATACTCAACCATGCGGGTATAGTTAAATATTTTAGGTGAAGCTTTTTGCTGGGCTGACGAGGAAAAACAAATCGTTTAAACATAACTTAATGGTACTTAACGGTAAACACTTCTAATAGTATTTTAATTTATACTGATTTTATCGCAAAAACAGGCGTAGAGCTTCCTATGTAAAGGTGAAGGCGCTAGTGCTTTAGTTAATGAGGTGATTGACTTGCAAGTAGCTTTTGCAACTTTCGCTTACTCTATACTTAAGTATTCGTACGACACCGAATCCTATTATATTATAAATAAATTGTTTACTATGTTTTAATATTATAATGTTTTTAAAAATTGTATTTTTTTTGTTAAAAACATTAGTAGTTTTTTTGTTAATAACCTTTCTTGTAACCATTTCTGGTAAGTTTGAAAAAGCTTGTTTTAGGATATGGTTTACGACAATAGTCGAATGGTGGGATTCGAAACCACGACCGATAGATCGGTAGTCCGTACCTTTAACTTTACTTTAACCATTAGGCTATTAACGCGTCAGTGTATGTATTTCACGTAATCTTATTTGAATAAAAAACAATACAGACGTACGTAAATTTTTATGTTTAAGGAAAATAAAAAAAGTAGATTGAGGAAAGTGGTGCAAGGAAAAACGTATGGTAAAAATTAATCGTGACGGCGGAATGTCCTATACAGATTTCTTGTTATACTGAAAGTAAAATTCATATAACTGGTATACATATTTTAAGAAACCATGAAGGAAAAGTTTATTCAGTTAACACCATCTGACGACCGCGACTCCGACCGCGAAGAATAAAAAAAAAACATGAGTATTAGTAATGTGGTCTTCCGGAGAGTCTTCTAATTATATACCAAATTTTGAATATTCTTTTAAACTTAAGTACCGGACTACCGATCTAGCGGTCGTGCGTTCGATTCCCACCATTCGACTATTGTCGTGAATCATATCCTAGCTTTTTCAAGCTTACCTACAATGGTTATAAGACATTTTAGTAAATTAATAGAAATCTACTAATGTTTTATTGCAAATAAAAACGTTTACCCCTAGTAATGTAGGCTCCGAGATCCTCAGTATGAACGTAAAGTGCGGATGCTGTTGGTGAAATTGTCGTATTTATATTATTAAAATTACACCTAGAGTGTCGCAATATGTCGAGTGTAATTTAATAGTTTCATGACTTTTGTATGGACTGTGTTATAAAGTAAATAATACTTACACTTACTAAAGAGTATCAGTTTTAGGACTGCATATGTTTTCGTTAAGTAACTATTTGTTTTTTTTTAAACAGGGTACAATCGCAGTGCGGCTCAAAGGACGATGTTATGGTCAACAAAAGTATACACAACGCTGACATCGCAGAAATCAGGGAAGCTCCGAGACAGGTAAGAATTTCTTATTTTTATTTTAATCCTAACTGAACAAGGCATATAATGTGATGCCAATATCTAACTAATCATAAATCTAAACTAAATCAAAGTTATTTTGTAAGTAAAGTTAGTTGGAACAATGATGTTAAGGCAGTGTTAAGTTATGACTATGTGCCAGACTAAGCATTGTTACAACTTGGTCACAGCGTATCCAATTGTATCACTATCCAACATAAACAAGACATTTCTTTCAAGCCGGATGAAAAACATCTACAGAAATTGTAGTCCAAGCTTCATTCATCGAGAATTTGGGGTATAATAACTTATCATCATCATTAACTTAAAATAGTAATTTCCTTACAGAGTCGTTGGTGGTTACTAAGGGGATCTTTAAGTCTAGATTTTTTCTACTACATAAACACTAAGAGAGACCACTAAACGATGGTACAAGTAAAGAAATTAGGGTATCATTATTGCCCATCATTAACTTGAAATAATAATTGCCTTAATGAGAATCGATTTCTCATACTAAATTTAAACTAAGAGTGACAAGTAAAATACTTTGCAAGTGATAAGAAGAGACATGACGGCGTTACTAATAATTCTCAAAATACCGACACTCATTAAACATTATAAATTTGTACCTATTTACTAAAGTATGTTTTTGCATCGGCGATATCTCTCCGAGGCACAAAAACATAATCCGGTTATCAGCTTTGTGAACTCAAAGCTCACAAGAACTTTATTTGACTAAACATAATATATTTGCCCGTCTTATTTGAATCCTTACCTTGTTACTAATACATAGAAATTCATATTTGGTAATATATGTTTAAGTTTGCTGTACATATCATAGTTTTTTTTTACAAGTACATAGTTAGTATTTACAATTTATTACGTTGTTCTATTGTCGTTGAGTTAGCATAGATAAAATATGGCGTTTGACATTTATTCAGATTACGTAAGACTGGTTACATATTTATTTTTTTTAGTCTATACGACCCCGCGACTTCGTACCATTGGACATTTAATTAATTTGAAAAATACATCTGTATACGTCCAC